>JABEEM010001158.1:0-29304 GCA_013363185.1 Fusarium secorum
AATGCCTGGTCCTACAAGATGGCGCGGTGAGACATTAGTGCACGCTGTCACGTCGAACAAAGTCAAGAGATCGACATTGGACGAGCGTGTGAGGAATGTTTTGAAGCTGGTCAAGCATTCGATTGAGAACACCAGTATACCGCCCAATGCGCCAGAGACTCAGCTTCAGAGTGAGGAGAACACTCGTCTTCTTCGAGAAGTTGCTGCTGAGTCGGTGGTGTTGCTCAAGAATGACAAGCGAGTTTTACCTCTGGACCCTGCGAAGAAAGTGGCGGTCATTGGGCCTAATGCCGATATCAGCACTTATTGCGGTGGTGGAAGCGCGAGTCTTCGAGCGTACCATACGGTTTCCCCGTTAGAGGGCATCAAGGGTATTGCGAAGGACGTTTCCTTGGCGAAGGGGCTTTACGGTCATCGATCACTGCCTCAAATAGGCAAGCTGCTGAAGACTGTAGACGAACAGCACCAAGGATTTACTTTGCGCATATACAATGATCCGCCTCCCAGCTCTGGACCGGATACACGCAAGGTCCTCGAAACGAGAATCTTGGATGACTCAAATATCTGGTTTGTGGATTATGAGCATCCAGCGCTGGAGCAGATTTGGTACGCTGAGATGGAGGGTGTCTTGACTCCCGAGAAGTCCGGAGAATGGGACTTTGGTCTTTGCGTCCATGGTACTGGTGAGCTCTTCATCGATGGCGAGCTGGTAGTCTCAAATGTCACGGACCAAAAGCCAGGCAGTTCATTCCTCGGTTGCGGTACCACCGAGAAAACAGGAAGCAAGCTTCTTGAGGGTGGCAAGAGCTACAACGTGATCGTGCGCTGGGGCTGCGACAAGACCTCTGATCTCAAAGTCTCCGGAGTCGTTGACTTTGGCCAAGGTGGTATGCGTCTCGGAGGCTGCCCCAGACTTGAGCCGCGACATGCACTCCAAGACGCGGTTGAGTTGGCCAAGAGCGTTGATCAAGTCGTTCTTTGCGTTGGGACTAGTGGGGAGTGGGAGAGTGAAGGTCAAGACCGCGCAAACATGTCTCTTCCTCCTGGCAGCGATGATCTGATCTCCGCAGTCATGCAAGCGAATCCTAACACAGTGGTACTTATCCAAAGTGGAACGCCTGTTTCGATGCCGTGGGTGGACCAAGCTGGTACCATTGCGCAAGCGTGGTTTGGTGGTAATGAGGCTGGTAATGGTATTGCTGATGTGCTGTTCGGTGCTGTAAACCCTGTGAGTCGACCCAGTCACGTCGTATTGTTTTTGCTAATAGTTCTAGTCCGGCAAACTGCCAATCACGATGCCCCGGCGCGTGTCAGATAACCCTAGCGCCTTGAGCTTCCGTTCAGAGGGCGGTCGCGTGCTGTACAGCGAAGACGTGCATGTCGGCTATCGCTGGTACGACACGCTTGACATTGAACCTTTGTTCCCTTTTGGCCATGGTTTGTCTTATACTACCTTTGAGCTTTCTGATCTTCGCGTCGAAGTGCATGGGCAGTCTGAGAGTAGCAAATTGACCGTGAGCGTCAACGTGAGCAACACTGGCTCGCGATCAGGCGCTGCTGTCGTGCAGGTCTATGTCAAGCCGCCGCACCCAACACCGCTTACTGCCTCTGCTCTTGACACAATCACGAGATCCAGCAAAGAGCTCAAGGGTTTTGCCAAGATCAATCTGGATGGAGGAGCAAACGGCATGGCTGAGGTTGAACTGGATGTGCTACGTGCGACAAGTTATTGGAGTGAGATGGAGGATCATTGGTGCAGTGACGCCGGGGACTATATGGTGCTAGTGGGTATGAGCAGTAGATGTGAGTTTCTGGAGAAAACGTTTACGGTCCAGAGCCCGACGGCGTGGCGGGGACTTCGGTCATGAAGAAAGTGTACTACCCTACATCATAATACACCGCAATTAATTCTACCATTCGTCAATGGCTACTGCGATGATACAAGAAATGATAAAATTTTTAAAACCTTGCTTCCACTAAGTCTCTCCTATAATTTATGTCAAAACTCGTGTTTACTTCTCAAAATCTGTTGAGAAATATGAACTTGAGAAAATCGCCTGGCTATCAGGTCTGAGTAAAACCGTGGTATGCTTTACCAGCCGACTTGGCCTGCACAGCATGCAACTGAATCCGGGGCGGAGTATTATAACGGGTCAAACTCCGTTAGCTAGTCAATAGTACAGACTTACAGAAACCGAATTAATGCACGTTGATTAATCTGATCGGACGACATCGTTCTTTTCACCGAATCCTCGGAAGTTCTCCACCGTTTTAGGCGTAGAATTGCGGCTCCGACGAAAACAGACTAGGTAGGGGAGAAAAAAAAAACTCAGGAAATTATCCTAAGTGACAAAAAGACTTAGGTAACTTAGCATAGGTTTAGAGTACCTTCGACTCAGTTTATTTTGACACCCTATAGCAAGGTCTGATGTTTTCTTACTCCCCGAGGACAAGCTAACGAAAAAGTCCAAGCGGCACATGATGCTTACAGACCATTCCAGCGGGTCTCAATTAACTCCGCAGTCTGTATTTCTCCGCCTCGTCAACCCCAGAAACTGACCCGACTGATCGGTTACCTGTCATGGCAGACCCCAGCACATCACTGCTGTCGACCGATAATGAAGCAGATGAGTCTATCACAGCTCGCGGAGAAAAGACAAGGCAATTGAGTACCAGGGCATGTGATGCGTGTCGTGCTCGGCGGAGGAAGTGCGTGTTTCCGAGGGATGGTGAAGGAACAGCGTCGCATTGCGTTGGATGTTCGAGGTTGCATATTCAGTGTAGTTTTGACATACCGACACGGCCTAGAGGACCGAAGAGAAGAAGGTAGTCATATTGAACTCTTGGTATTATCGCGTCCCATGAAAGCTTGGCTAACAATTATCAGGACTCAACCACCTGCTGTCATCTCTCCAGAACTACACGTCGAGAGCCCGACCCATTACGAAGAAGAAACACTACATACAGAGGTCCCAACACCTCTTGGCAATTCTCATCTGACTCTGGCATTTGGATCGTCGCCAAATACGCCATCACCAAGCCGTCCACCTATCCACAGCCATGTCGCGCACCTCAACCCGCCTCAAAATGTCGAGTTATTTGAGCATCCGTTTCAGACGGATGAAATATGCCCCCGGAGCTTGTTCATGACCATCATGACTGATTACATCGACCATATATACCCACTTGTTCCTGTCGTACATCTCCCAACCTTCCGTAACGACCTAGCATCGAATAAGGATGTCACCGACCTTGACACACTACTGTTGTTCGTATCAATAGCCTCGCTAACTGTAGGCTTACTGCCATCAAAATTTGACAGCTATCACGCTCTGGCAGCTCGCTTTGGTACTCGCACAGTTACGATTAGCCACTGCTCCCAGATGTGCATTCGTCTTCGGCCTGCGGATTACTGGGATCATATCAGCCATCGGAAGTGGGCTACTGCATACTGTCTTTCGATCGGAGCGTTTCAAGTTGGACAGATCAACCAAAGTCGGATGTTTGAAGCAGAGTCAATGCAGCTTGCGAGACTATTAGGCATGCACATTGTATCTGAGTACGAGGGCTTGAATCCGATTGAGACTCAACTGCGGAAGAAGTCATTCTGGCTACAGCTCTACACTTTCGCGTAAGTCTATCACTTCTAACCGCCTTTCTCGACTAACGACATGCCAGCCATTCCAAGATCCAACCGGGTAGATGCAATTACTTGACATACCTTGACAACTATACCATTCGAGATGTCAATTTTGCTGCATTGGAGCCTCTGAACATCATTGACGAGAACATAACCGAAACAGGAATCGTCGGCCAGCTTCCATCTACACCATCCGTTGGGCTACCAAACAACACGGACTCAGCAGACGACGCACCGTTTCACTCCACGACGGTCTTCATCATGGCATCTCGCGCATTTCTTTTGGGTATGCGAGAGTCCATGGTCAATGATGGTTGCAACTGCGGGTTTGGCAGATCCCCAGAGGAGCGTCTGTCGAATCTAAGAGATCTCCTTGATCAACTGCGGTATATACTTGATGGTTTGCCAGCGCACATGCGCCAATGGGGACCAGGCGATAACTACCAGCCTTTCGATAGCAGTGAAAGGCGCCAAGGTGCTTTTACTGACGCAAAAATCGAGCATTTGCAGAATGAAAGCACCAGAGCCAACTTGCACGTTAGTCACTTATGGCTTCAGAACTTTCTGCTCGATAAGATGGACGTTGCCCTGCAAGAGATGAAAGATCAAGAGGGAGGTGACTCATACGTCACAACGCAGCTAAAGCAAAATTGGAGGGACCGTGAGGACGTAGCCCGCCAACTACTTCATATCCTCCACAGCATTCCGAACGCCTACCTAGAGCCCAACGGCCTATATCTCGTAAGCATCATCACACTTCTTATCATGGTATCACAGAATAACGGGACTCGCGTTAGATCTACAAAGTGCGCAGCATTGCTAGTTCCCTGCTGAACTGCCCATTCGAGATGGACAGACAACTCTCCCGTCGGGTTTCGGAGTACATCCAGGAGTTCACAAAAGTGCTGTCATACCTCGATCGGAGCGAGATTGTGAACACTGACGGGCTGAGGAGTTGGATAGACGAGGGCCAGCATATGAATCATGACACCTAAGATACAATGATCTGCTTCGGGTGTTTGTGAAACGACCTCTCGCAATTCGATACAGAAGTTGCACAATGGGCGCTTCCGTTGCGATGGTTGTTTTGGGTAATAATAGGCCTGACAATTCGGGAAGAAGCCATTTGACCTACAACCAAAGGGTCTCGATGTTTACCATCTCAAGAACGAATGAAGTACACTCAACTTCCCTAAACTTCCCTAACCCTGTCTGCAGCTCAAAATCGATGCGCTAGGCTTTCTTTGCCTCTGTGGGTATTGTCTGTCACACTTATGTTGATCACACGAGGATCCGTTCAGAGCTTGACGCTACACCAGAGCGGCCTTTGACTCCTGCAGAGCGGAATTTGCAATTCATAAGTAGATTTTACAGTTGTAAATAAAGATGTAGTTCCCTGAGCATCCACAGTCTTGGTATAACTTAGTATGTATGCCATTTCATCCTGCTCATTCTCACCTCTTCAATTCTCACAAAGCAAACAAAGGAACTCTGTCAAAATGAAGTCCTTTATCTCAATTACCCTTACCATTGCCTTCATCGGGCTGTCCATCAACCCCGTCTCAGCTCGCTGCTACTTGACCGGCGCCAAATGGCAGGACCGCGCCGCTGCACGTCAGCATGTTGTCGACGCTTGCAAAGGCTACGACATATATTGGGGTGCTTTCCAACGTACTTTTGCTGCTGGCCAAGCTGCCCATACGTGCATCCAGCACTCTCCTACGCAGAAACTAGCGTTCATGATTCAGAACCTGGACATCTATCATGACATTGATCTTGACGATGATGACTGCGTATTGCGTCTTCAGCATGAGATTAATTCTTGTGCTCGCGGAGGGAGCTCAATTGTTGACGACTGGGTTTTCAGGTCAGTCTTACCTGGCCGCAGATTAAGTATTGGCTGATGGGATGGTAGGGCCGACCCGAGTAACGGCAGCTGCTGAGAAGCTCGGTCAAGACTCATGCCCTTGTTTCGCTTGTGAGGTTGGCGTTTGGCACCCTGGGTACTGTCACATGTTTGGCTTGGATGATGTCCTGTTTAGGTCGTCAGACATCCCTGAGCTCTTCAAAGTCAAGGTGCTTCATTAATAGGCTTTATCTCTGCCGATCTGATAAACACGCTCACTTCAACGTCAATGCAGATACATGACTTTTTTGCTGAGCCTCTTTTCGCAGACGAATCATCGCCTGGTTTAAATGTCTTGTTAAGTTGATGCCAGCATCCATCGTGTATGCTCCTATTGTAGATCGGATCCTACAGAGAGTTGCAGCGAGCGGTCACAAAACCGGAGATCCAGCCGCCAACCGTGACAATCAAGTCACAACCCATTGTGGAACCACCGTCTCCTTCGGCACAATTTCTATCGTCATCGTCAGAGTCACCATCATAGAACTATTCATGCTTATATATCTTCCGTTCGCTGACCGGAAAGCCATCCATCTCTCGCATCCAAGTAAATACATTTCGCGTAACCTGTTCTGAAATATCCCTGCCTGGGTCCAGCCCGCTATAGTCTACCAGACTAGTAGCTGCAGGCTGACTTGACCTCAATGAAGGACGAGGGATTGTGGTAGAGGTGGCTGCGTCGTGGACTTCCTTCTTACCCCCTGCACAGGTCCATGTGATCTTGGAGAACTTGAGTCCGTGACCACCTTGACATGCCATGTGAAGACGAACATCGAGGTCTAGATCTTCAACAGCCGTTGAGCCAAGAGGCGGATATGGGAAGATTGGTGGGTATCTATACCTGGCTATCCCCTGAGTAAAGAAAGATAGTGTGCACTCATGTCTGCGTGAGATCGAAGTAGCATTGTCTGGCTGTTGGGGGACGTGATCCTGAATGAAGGATATCAGGGTGCCGGTCCAAGCCGCTTCATGGATATCGATCCTGTTGAGTCCGAGAAGTCCTCCGGGACCTCTCAAGAAACCCCTGTGCAAGCCAGCAATGATGGCACCAAGCCACAGAAAGCTCAGATGAGGGCTTCGAAGGGAAAATATCCGAGTCAGAATATCTAGGTCTTGTATCATCCCTGACTGCAAGATAGTAGCAGTGCCTTGCAACCATGGACCACAGGAGTTGCATAGTATGCTAGGTTCGTAGAAAATACTGCCAAGAATGGACTTTACTCCGAGAGGGTTGCAGGACAAGGTGAGGAGTCTATCGAACTGCCGGATGTCTGGTCCATAAATCGGTTCCTCTGTAGATTCTGCGCTTGAACTGATTGTTGAAGGTGCAGTGCACATTCGTGGCACCGGAAGTAGGACGCTCATCCTGTCATAGTTGGCCAACGGGAGCATGAGGGCTGTCGCAAAAGCAACGCGGTTTTGATCGTGAGCAGAATGGAGGGTACAATAGTCAGAAATATATTGAACTGCCGTCTCAAAGCTCGGGCAGCATTGGTGACTTGGCGTTTGACTCCTCGAGGCGCTGAATAATCGGATGGTTGGAAGTGATTCCAAAGTTGAGGACCATGGAGACATGAATCTATAGCGTCCACACACCATAGAAGCATTCCAACCTTGACCTGGCGAAAGTACACCTGCCCACCACCGTGCAGCGTTATCGCTGACGTTTTCAACATCTACCACTGCATCTGTGTTGTCGCAAGGACGTGTGGCCAACCATTCAGCCTGACTGTCAGTGTACTCCAGTGGCAGCGCTTGAGAGAAAAGCTCGGCCCATCGCGCTGATAAAGCATACGCCCATGCGAGAACAAGGACTGTGAGATGATTGTCACTTTGCTTGAACCAGATAGATGGTGGGAGAGGCAATTTGGTCGAGGTAAACAATCTGGTAGGCGTAGCAACATGCGCCAAAATTCGAAAAGGCTGATCGAAGGGCGGTAAATCACAGGATTCTTTCCCAGAAACCCAGGTAGAGGTTGCTGTTAGCAACCCGGTGCTATCTAGCTCAATTCCGACCGGAAAGTAAGGGTGCTGAGGGAAGAGATGCTTGACCTGTAGGTTATCTGAAGGAATGTCGTGATCTTCAGCCGCCTGCTTCAGTAAATCTGACCAGGTATTGTAGCCTTTCTCATAGAAAACACGATAAAGGAAGTCATCGAGTCGCAGAGGATCAGGGACCATGATTCAAGGTAAATAAAACTTGATCCTTGAGCGATGCGAAGGTGGACGAATGACTAGGCAGGGAGATTTCTTAGTTGACCTCTTGGAGATGAAAGTGGAAGCATATGCAATTGAAAGTATATGCGGCTAGTGGTTATATGCACCGTCAAGGAAACACAACCCAACAACCAACAACCAACATCCAACATCAGGCCAGGTGTTGGTTCTTTATACTCTCCCCCACTCCCTAGCAACTTCACTCTAGCCACAAACATAATGCTTAATAACATCATGACTGTTCTGGCATGTAAGTTTCTTGTTATAGTCTTTCGACGAGCATTTCCCGTATAAAGACCCATCAAGTCTATAGATAGCCAAGTCATCGGTACCACAATAAGCAAAGTGGTCAACAGGCATAGTTAGTTCACAGTTCGTCAAAAAATTTGAGGTAGCATTTCTCACAGATTGAACCCTGGTTCTGAAGTTGGAAGTTGAAAGAGCATAGACTTTGGTCGACGCTGCCTAGGATTTGACCTAATCTATCACAAGGTGTTTCGCCCTCCCACCAAGCGATATGGTAGTTCTTGCCTCCGGATTGCTGTTGGCCGACGCTAATTTTCGCCGCGAAAGCTTGCGAAAGCAGGGTTGTGAGTAGGAAGAGGTTGGCTCGCATAACGTCTAGTTTAAAAAGGATGGTAGAGAAGTGATTTTTAAGTGTTTTCTAGATATATTCTCTATTCTCTTATAACTTCGTCTTTATCGAATAGTTATATATAGATATTTAGCTTATATGTCTAAAGGTAGTTTCAGTACATATAATTTAATCTATTATGGTCGACATAGGCAAATGACTAAGCCAGCCCGACATCTAATACTACTACCTCCTATTGGTGGTAAAATATGCATGGTTTACGAGCTATACATCCTATGTAAATGGAGCCTACTAATCTCTTGGCTTCCTCAGTAAGCCGTTCTATCTGCTGATATACGAGATGCTCGGTATGGATTACTGATAATGGCTAACATCGTCCCTATCAGCAGTAGAAACACAAATGAAACTTAATTCTAAAGCAATCGGATTATTTTATAAATCCTTTAGGCAGGTGATTACAGGTAGGGATTGCCAAGTATGAGAAAGCTTCTTACATAAGAAATAGCCTGAGAGGTACTGAGATATAAAACGAGGCGGTATATAAATAGGTAATAATTATACCACGAGAATGAAACTAGGCAGATTAAACACTCAGAAGCAATTCATCTATACTTCACTTGGTTCTCTACCAGTTCTCCAGAATGCGTTTCGAACAGGTTTTACTAGTAGCACTATGCTCGCAAGCTCACGCAGCTATCAGCCTTGGCCAACAGGAAAAGCTTTACGATCGCGAAAACCACCATATTGCCTGGTGGGAAGGCCAATCGGCCTGCAGTGTGAAAAGCGCAGTCGAGATGGGATATACGACTGTGAGCCTGTGCTCTATGAAGTTTAAACTGCCTGGCGATAATACTGAGTGTTAGTTTTATATTTACACGCTTTGGCACAATTACTGATATGGATTTAGATCACGCTGCATACTGCGGCACGGATGACTTTGCCATCTATCGAGCGGACGGATCTCTTTATGGAAGGTGTTCAGGTAAAGATTATGGGAAAAAGATCAGCTGTGGAGCTGTGGACCATAATGTTGTTAAACATTATATCTGCGGGCAATAGTTATTTAGAAAACTTATTAGTAGTACTCAAAGTTAGGGCTCAGGCGGAAACCTGTATTTGTGTCGGGGTCTGATGGCTTACTGATAAACTCCGACTTCGCATACTAGAACGTCAAGCTTCCCCTGCATAGGCTAAGTAGGGCATAGGGCTGGGCAATAACTCGACTAGTCATTTGGTTTCATTGTTCGGCTGGAGCTGATTATGGAGGGGTGTTCAAGGCGCAAGTCTCTTCGATGAGTGAGACAGATTAACTTATTTGAGCAGAAGTAAGCTTATAAAGTAAGCGCGGCCTGCGCTAAGCAATAGCACCAGTATTAGTGTCTTGAAGCCTTTGAGTATATAGATAAGGAAAGAACTTTTATTGTACTTCGGCTATAGGGGTTAGTGCCAAGTAACCTATTCGCAAGAAATCTATTGTTACATTGCAGAAAAAACACTAAGTATAAAGTTGTAATACTCGCAGAATATGACGGATATCAACTATTGGGATCCAGAGTGGTTCCTCTCTGTGGTTTCTTTATAAAACTGCAGTATGTCAACCATCTCCGACATCTGCGTTGGCAACGGGGATTCATCAATCAACCTCTCCCACTCTTTAGGTAGACCCTAAATATAGTTAGTCCGTTTGATATAGCTATTGAGAGCACACATATTATAAAGCACAAGGATATAACATACAGTAAACTGCCCCGTTGAGTCATTAAATCCAACATGAGTAAGATGGTAAGGATTTTCTGGTGCGCTCACCACTGGCTTCTTACGCCTTCTCGCAAAGCGTCCGAGTAGCCGTGACGGTGTCTGAGCCTCGTTCGTTGGTAGAGAGATGTTATCCTCTCTACTTTGCGTGTTTTGGTTTGAGGGGGAAGACTTGGGAGCCTGAGAACTATCAGACCTTACCACAGCGCCTTCCTCGCCAAATACATAACAGTCGCTGTTACTCAAATCATTCGAGTAAACTGGCAAGGCGTAGCAAGAGATATTAGACACTTGAGAGAGGCTTAGGTTAGAGAAAAGAGACAGCGCAGTCGTGTACAAGGCAGTGCTTGTAAGAGATGTCATAGATTGTCTGCCTATGGCGCGGTTGTACACTCGAGATGCCTGGAGATCCTGGTCGAATGTGAATTTGATGGCGGAAGCCTGTGTGTCGATGAACGAAACAGACTTTGAGCCTCGTGTCTGCCGAAGGGTAGAGACATCGTCCCTCCTAGACTCTGCAATAATAGAACCCTCTCGCTCAAGCCCTCTGATACGACTGGCAAGATCTTGGTTGCTTTGCAACAATTCCTCAACAAGCGTGCAGAGATAGCGAGTTGAACTTTGAGCTTCTTTCATGGTTTCACTTCTCATTTAGTATAACCACAAAGGCCCAGATATGATATAAAAAAACTCACCACTGCAAAACGGTCAACATCAACGTCAACGACGACTTGTGATTTTGGAGGCGCTGGACAAGCGCAGCAATATTGGACTCTTGTCGAGCCCATTTCATCTTATCAACAGTCCCCATGTCAGGGCTTAGATTCAGCTGGTCCATAAGGCTCTGGAGATCCGAGAATGTAGTAACGCATCCTGTCAGTGTAGTAAGAACATGTTCCAACAGGATCAATGCCCCTCTTTCACCGGGGGCTTGAGCTTGTCCGCACACGTAAGCCTGAAGTGATCCAAGTGCCGCTGTGATATCGGCTACCTCAAAGACAAGATGGCGTGCAAGTTGAGGGGCGTCTCTAGCGTTGGTCGCGAATGTCCAAAGACATGATGTGATCTTAGCTCCGGCGCCTAAAAGTCCTACGACGGACGCAGAGACGGATAAAGGATCCATGGTAGCAAAATCGGGGATAAGGAAATGGAAGGAGAAGGATTGAAGTGGGGTTAATTGTTGTATTTCTTCTGGTGAATATGCACTGCCTCCACCGAAATCACAAGGCAGATTCAGCCTCACTAAAACAAGGCGCCTGCATAAATGCGACACCATCGAATAGTTTAATTGGCTAGAGACAACAGTAGCTAGCAACGCCAAACACGTTCGCGGGCATAGCCACAAGTTAATGCCTTTTCAACCTAAGCCCTTGATTCAGAGCTCGATTTCCCCTCCGCAGATTTGCCATCTTCATCCCATCGCATTATGTCATCAAAAATCCAGCCAAAACATCTAGCGATTGTGATTGGAACCTTGCGTATCTAATATGTAAAGCGGAAGCTTGGATGGTCATCCCCCAAGTTATTCCTCTCATCCTCTGGTAAGTCGTATCTGTGGTCCCTTTTGCCCTCATCTCTTAACCTATTCTCTCGTCTGATATAAAACAAAAAGACGAGCGAGCTGAGTCCACAGAGCCAAACAAGACCAAGACCTAAGCCAAACCCTAGAGGATACGTGGGCGCTTGAGTTGTGACAAAGATATTGCTGTGCAATTGTTAGCGGCCTCCCCTCGGATTGACCACCAAGAACCTACCTAGCGATGATTCCACCAACGTTACCGAAACCAATCTGCATTGCGGAAGCTACACCCAATTTGTAATGGCCTGCCATGTTGTTGCTCACCCAGACTAACACGATTGGCTGCGCGATGTACCCACCAGCGACGATAAAGAAGAGGGCCATGTATCGTATCCCGACGCTGACCGACATCATGTTGAGCAGAATGACATACCCAACGGTCGTGAAAAGGCAGCCCCCAAGGATGAAGCCCGAACGATGCTTTGTCTTGTCGCTCGCGATGGCGGAAACAAGTGCACACACGGTTGCAAACAGAAAGATAGGGATGGACATGATTTGAGCCCGGATAGACGTCCAGCCCAGCTGTCTGAGGATAGTTGGAGTGAAGAAGGAGCCGGAGTAACTGGTAGTGACAATGCCCATGTACATCAAGATACTGTCAGGGTTAGAAAGAAACTCCACTTGTGAGGTTAACGTGTCACTTACCCGAGATAGATCTTGACGTCTGAGAAAATTCTCTTCGATGTTCTCTTATCCCACGTATTCATGTGAGTATCCTTTTTATCCGCCGCAAGACGGTCAACAAGCAGCGCTCGTTCATCGTCGCTGAGAAATTTAGCAGCCTCGGGCCAGTCTGGGATCATCCAGTAGCTCCAGATGGCAATAACAACGGTAGCGGCACCTTCGATGATGAAGATCCATCTCCAACCACCATATCCAGCAATGCCATCCATGTGGGCAATAGCATAAGCTAACAGACCACTGAATGCTCCAGCGACGATGCTGGCTGAGAAGAAGAGGTTGAAACGCCACTGCAACTCGTGTCGGCAGTAGTACATGCTGAGGAGATACACACACGCTGGAAAGAAACCGGCCTCAAGACCACCGATTATAACGCGGCAGACAATCAGTCCAGCGAAAGATTGGGTGAGCCCTTGACAGATCGTGACGATACCCCAACCTGTCATAATAGCCGAGAGAAACAGCGACGGTCGCATATTCTTGAGTAGGATATTACACGGTACTTCGAGGAGGATATAAAGAATGAAGAAGGTGAATAGCGCGATGTTGTAGTCTTCGCCCGACATGTTGAGGTCGGCTTCCAAGCCTTGGATTCGAGCATTTCCGATGTTGATTCTGCAAATCAGATCATATTAGAGATGATGCCTGAGGATATATGGAAAAGGTCTTACCGATCTATGAATGCGCAGAGAAAGAGCAAGAAGAGGATCGGGACAAGATTTCGGTCAACCTTTCGAATGACCTTTTTCTCGAATGTCGGATCGAACGCTTGTTGTTCGCTCTTAGGGTTTTCATCCTGGCTGATCCTCGGACCGCCAACTTCGTCGATCTTGTCCGACATGACGGCCAAGACGTTGTTGTTGGTAAATAAGTAAGGGAGACGCTGTTGATTTTGGGGAGATGAGCTTGAGATATTGGCTTGAACGGTCGAGATGGAGATGCAAGAATAACGCTTGGGTCTGCCATGGTCTTTTCTCTTTATAACATGGCCAACTCCTTATCTTCTACTAAGCACACGCGGAGCCGGGGAGTCTCGCAGCAGTCTCCCAGGATCAGTTACCCCGCGCCTCGGGTAGCAAGTGACCGACCAATCTGCAATCCCCGATTCCGGGGTAATCTGGGGTAGCAAGGAGACTGGGATAACTGTGCGGGGTTTGGAATCAGGCCTAGAACAAGGAAGGGCAAAGGCGATGGGGATTGCACACCATCAGAAGATGGAATAGGTCTGGTTCCCTCGGATGATTTTCATCACTAACTTCAAAATCAATCCAAGACATGAGAAGCCTATCACGTTGAGGCAATGGGTCAAGAGCAACTCGGTTTAGGTTCCGATTTTCCGATACTCGGAAATACGCCGTAAATGCATTAACAGAGACCGAGGATCTTGAGAAACATTCGACTGTTACTAACTCTTAAAGATGAATCTCAGCGGGCATTAGCCTTTATCCAACAGCCATCTTCAAGCTATTTGCTACCGCGCAAGTTGGTTAAGGTCATATACCTATTTTAGCTGCACGTGTGCTACCAAAGTTCCCTTGTGGAGCAGCTTGCACTGGTCCTCGTATTGAATATAGAGTATTATTGTTAGCATTCATCATAAGGATCCCAATCAGGCTCAACGGCGTATGCTTCAGTATGGGGTTGGGCCCAACTTTCTTTCGTCGTCATCTCGCCGCAAACGAAAAAGACATGTTGCTTGCCAAAAAAACAATGTTCTTCTGGAAAGCAAATGCTCCTGCATCGTCCAAGCTCGAGTTTCCCAGGGAGACTCTTCCATGATCAGCCTGAGGTTCATTAACGAGGTACCTATTTTCAAGTCTCCAGGTAACTGTTCGAAATATTGGTCGACATTTCTTGGGGATTTGTAGCTGGACCCTGGTAATCCTCCCTCGACACCTGACTCGAGCGAAGCTATGGTACAGATACTACTGGAGTAAATCTGAGCCATCTGCGAGATTTGCTGTGCTTTAATGTCAGGTTCATCTTGAGGAATGCACAAAGCGTCAATCCAGGTGTATCGCTCTCCTAGACGCTTCGTGAAACCGATAGCGTCCTCAAACGTTCGAGGAAGTTTTCCTTCGAGAAAGGCAATTGGCTGTCTCTCCATTGGACATACGTTGTCGCTCACATGGTACGACTCAGATACCAGCGCTTTTTCCTCAAAGGTGCGTGAGGCCGCGTCTCCCCAGACATAGGAGAGAGTGACGAGGGATACGCAATGCAGCGTTTGCACAATTAGGCGGGACTCAGCATCGATCAATCTTAGACATGACGGTGAAAGCCCAAGCAAGCCGCGGCTCGAGATTGATTGCTGCTCGTTACAAGATCGGTGTTTCTCTCGGCATGTTTCTAACCACGCTTTGATTCGCTGGTAATCTGCATACTTGGGGTGAACGAATTGAGTTCCGCCAAAGGAAATGTGACGATTGACATTCTGACCATTGATTCGTGTTTGGATCCAGCCGAAGTCCCACTGCTGCTGCAGCGAGAGCGAAATCCTAAGTTTTTCATGGATTGATTTTGCATCGCTGGCCATCGATTGTCCATCCTTGGGGGGGGGGGGGTTTGATGACCGACTGGCAACTGATAATCAACGTCTAGGCTCATTTTACGGGAAATTTAGAGTTTGCATGGAGAATGCATGATCTAAAGGGAATGAGGATTTTTGTTGACGGGATAAGGCCGCGGAAACAACGTCAAGGGTGGAAACAGCCAGCGCTTCCCGGTGCTACATCCCTACTAAGCGCTTCAACCGAGCTGCCCTGGGTCAGATGGGCATCGAGACCGACCGCGAGAACTCAGTTCGTGAGACTATTGGGTACTGCTGCGGTATCAGAGGGGTAAGCCCTATGCCTGACGGGTCGCACAACCTCCGCTTTAGGTCTGTTGTCTTTGAAAACGCCAACTCGACTGCGATAGTCTCATTAGCCAATCATCAATCAGTTCAAGCCGTTCCGCAAGTTTTACAGCATCTGGCGAGCGCCATTGGCACTCTTCAACAAGTCGGTGGATGTTGTAACTCATTCAACTTTCTTACAAGACGGGAGTCCTTTGTTGAGCTGAAACGAATCTACCCTGACTTTACATCAGCTGATTTTTACATCAGAACCGGGACCCCTGATATCACTCACAAATTCAGAAGGCAGTCTCATGGGTATAAATCCACAGCTTCTTGGTTCACTGACGGCCCAGTTCCTTTCTCTCGCCTTTGCTCTTTACGCACAAGGTCATTGCGAGCCCTTCGGGCCTTTCTTTCTGGACACTCCATTGAAGCGTATACTGCTTATAAGAGACCAGATTTGGGTTCCATCTTTCACTGGGCCCTGTATACTCTCATCTCCCGTGGAATTGAGCTGCTTTGGTGAAATGGTTCAGCGCCGAGTCTTTGCCTTTCAGTATTTTGAGACTTTCGAAAGGTCGAAGGTGCTCGCGGATTCTGATAGGAAGTCAGACTTGAAAGCCTATCCTGAAGATATGCTTGATACCTGGGGCCCTGGAGATTTCATCACCCAAAGGATGACTCACAAAACCTCCACGCAATGAATTGGTGGCGGTCTGATTTCCCCTGTCTCCACAGAAAGCCACCAGGCTCCCGTTCTGCATTGGAAACGTGTATCGGAGGATAACCCAACATTCTCTTCAACGTTCTCTCGAAACGAAAAGCTGGTTGTCGGATCAAGAGTCTCGATAAACCAGCATTGCACAGTGACCTCACATACACGTATACAGATGGCCTATAAATGCTTGAAAGAGCTAGGAACATTCCCAAGCTACTGGGAAGTGTCTGAAAGGCAGCTAGGACTGGGCTTGCAAGCCAGACAAAGCGCTGTGGGGATACTGAACTTCGCCCAGACATGGGTGAAGAGACTGGGTCAGACGAAGAAGTCCAACATCCTTGCCAAGAGGTTTCTTTCCATCGCCGATCTGGAAGGCCCTTTCGCTGTCCAAGTTAGCTTCTGTACTGGCATCACTCGGCGGGTGCGGCTACCAGAGCTCCCTAGGGGAGGAAAGAAACTCAGGACCTTGATCCTAAATGATAAAAAGACTTAGGTAAATTTGTATAACTTTAGGATACCTTTACTAAGTGTAGGATTTCTTTTGCTGAGTTTATTTTGACACCCTATATCAAGGTCTGGTGTTTTCTTGCTCCCTGAGGACTCCTTGCCGATGTCCTACCCACTTACGTTGCAGATCTCGCCACCGAACCCCGCCACTGGAATGAACTTAAGCACCAAGATATCGTGCAGATATTGCGAGATAATGACTTTGTAGCACGTTTAAGAAGCCTAGGCCATGAGCTGTGCACAGAATTCGAGACACTCGCTTTCGCTGTCTTGTTTCTATTGCAAGACACAGGTGTAGATAGGGGGCATGAGAATTTCGTTGTTGGCTGCACCTCATCGAAATTCCGAGTGCAATGCGTCCATATACCCATAGAAAGAGAGAGCTTCTGGGCCCAAATACTAGCCGACTCCGAGGAGGTAGCGACTTTCGCTTGTGTGGCGCCGAGGTGCTTCGAAACGGGCGTGGTAAGACGTCGAGATCCGACAGAGCCATGGGGGAATAAAACAGGTCTGTTCTGGACAGCCGTTTCACTCTGCCAAGGTCATTCAGTCCAATAGGGAATGACAGCACCGATAACAATTTGGACTTTGCAGGATGCACAGTCGTATTATCTCGGGCGATCCGATCGACCACTACTTGTTCGAGTCCTTCGACCTAATGCTCAGGACGAACCAGAATTACTTGTTTCAATGAGTAAGATTAAAGGGCCATTCTTCAATAGCCTGAGCATAAAGTACAACACGCGATTAAAGTTAAGAGAAAGCAGGGCTATCGATTATCACTATAGTATGGCTGAGAGTTTTGTTACAGTTGACTTGAGGAATTCAGATTAACTTATTAATAAGATACAATTAGTTCTCGTATTTAAAAATCTTACCATCTACTTCCTTTACTCTGCTCATTGACTGGCGTTTATAACAGGTACTACCTCTCGATGCTGAGACGGATATAGAACGGTAATAAACCCGATATAGAAATAAAGCTATAATAAAACGGCCACGAAATGACTGTCTATGTCTTATGCTAGCACATCCCAAATTTGCAATGGAACAAAGGGACAAATTACCGGTCTTGCTCGAAAGAAGTCACCTATTATTTAGAAATGCCAAATAGAAAGCTCTGCATAGATGATGATAATAGGTACGCGCAGCTTAACCTTATGCTATCTGCCGAGCTGACCGACTTCCTGGTCACGTGCGAGTCTGGTGATGCCCCTCCCTTGCCTCAAGCATCCGATCAATTATATCATCACCAGTGAAAAATGACCCCATCTCATGCCTTATGACCTGGTATTTCTCACTTTCATGTCACATATGATTGCAAGACGCGTGTCATCACATTTTTTGACACCGTTTCATTCTCAAAGTCATAACCAAAACACTAATTTTCCCTTCCCCGCCTCAGATCGAACTCAAAAGCAAAAAGCAAAAAAGCACACCACAACGCGTCATGCCGTTGCCAGAACCACGCGAGCTCACTCCTCGAGTCTGCGAACTGAAGGCCTGCAGCGAGGCAGACACACATCTTCTGAAGCGCTGTTCAAGCTGCAAGGCCGTGTATTACTGCGGAGCATCCCATCAAACAGCTGACCGAAGCCATCACAAACACGGCTGCACCATGATCAAAAAGGCACGCAAGGCGGTAGAGAAGGAGGAGCAAGAGCTTCGTGATCATCCTGGAGATATGTTTACTCCTCCGAATATCTTTGAGAATGGCGTTGGGCATTTTTGGGGTATCCATGAGACGCGTGCGTATATGCGTGCGCGATACCATATGGTCGACGTGTTGCTTCAGGTTTTCGGAGCTCCGGGTGGTAAGATTGACGCGATTCAAGAGGCCTTGGACCATCTTCTTGATATGCTTCGTCTTTGTCGGGGCGACAACATGGGTGTGAGGGATCTTGTGCCGCATTTGTACATCCGGCTCAACAGGGATCAGGAAGCCTACGATTTCGTCAAGTGGTACGCTACTACCGGCTCAGAGTCAAAGTATGATTGGGGCGACATGGATCAACCATACCTCGATATCAGGGATGCGGATGTTTTGGAGGAACCTTTGGAAACTTGGTCAAACGGGAAATACCTCAGCTTAGGCCACGTTGCGGCTGTCACGTTGATCAAAGTGAGAATCCTGCTTGATCTGCAGTCTGCTCAGAACACCGCACGAGCTCTTAACGGTACCATCCCACCAGAGATCGTGGGACTCATCCGTGGTGAACTTGTCGGCAGTGCTGTAACGTCGCGTTCTGACATCCTCTTGGGCAGCACAGAACATCTCTCCAAGCTCATCAAGAAGGTTAAGGACCAGATTGTTAAGCTTTACAGATCTGTGAATGAGTATAACCCTCATTTCTGGCGCTTGATGTTAAGCAGTCCAGTATCGGCAGCTTCGCAAAGACCCGGGATGTACTCGCATGAAACGAAGGAGGAAGCTTGTCTGATGATTGGCTACTGTCTTGCTTCTTGGGTTGAGACACCTGGAGCCTTTCAGTTGATGAAGGATTTGAGTCAGAGTGTTTAGAAGATCGGATGTTGGGTTTTTTGGATTTTGTTAAGGCTATCAGGCTGTATAATAGGCGTTGCATTACATCAATAAACTAGAATACAAATTTTATCAGTCTTTGTTCAGTAGTTTATGTCTACTCTCTTGAGGCTAACAAGGGATATCTATATCCCTACGACAAAGTCGGGCTCCGCGGCAGTTTCTTCGATACTTTCTTTCGAGACTATCCAACACTCGGAATTATTGTTATTGGGCAAAGACTTGCTTTTCGCAGCTATAAGCATTGTATACCAGCCTCACCAGGCCATTGCGCCCGCACGGGTATTTTCTGATAGGAATGCAATGTCGCTTCCGATGGCAACAGAAAAGGTAGACTCGGAACTATTATGGGCAGGGCATGCCAAAGATTAGGAGAATGGCTCTTACTCTGTCCTTTTTGACAATGCTGATCAGCTCCGATGGTTCAATGAGCTATCCCACATCGCTGACCTGCCCATTTGCGGAATGGGAAGAGTTCCACCGGCATTCAATTCACTGACGAGACCATGGGGCAGTGGGGGGGTGTCTTAGGTGCTGTACAACAACTTTGCTAGATCTGAACTCAACGGTGAGAAGATTTAGATGGGCTTAGGATAGATTTAGGATGAAATTTTAGACTGGAGGATAGTTTCCAGGTGTTGACGAGGATGAACATAACTGACGGCAAAGTATACCTGGGCTTCTCAAAGCCAAGGTTCAATAGTAGCGTGATTAATTGACCAGCTACTACCCAACGGCGGCTATCTTGACAGATGTTTCCTCGACTCAAAACCGGCCACATACCCTGTAATCAGAAGTCATGCCAATGAAGCGGGAATATGTTGTGTCGGGTGACTGTTTATCTTTGTGATTAACACGGCTCGTCCAATTATATGCTACGTCCCTCTTGGAGCTTCACCTTGTGGACGGCTACTTGTTGCTAAAAATATCTGAGCTGAAAACTGGTGTAGACTTGGCATTGAGAACAGGTCTTATGACATGAACGATCTCCCCATTTCTGAAGTAATGAGATTTTGGACTATGTGTGAAGTGAAAAAAGTCACCGCCGAGCAATTACTTACTTATATCCTGCGGACAAATTCTTGCGGCGTGAGACCATTTATCATAATTATGTCGACGGACGAGGAGGCTGCTGATAGAAGCAGCCTGACAGACCATCTAGATCAATTGGACATTGAAGATCATGCCTACTCAAAGTCTCAGCTGATACGCAGAAACACAGAACAGTCTATTGAAAACGACAATGAGAACGACGATATGGGGAGAACCTCGTACTATACGGGATGTCATATCTACCTCGAGAGACGCGAGTTCGTCCTTGAAATAGATGACCCAGATATAGATAATGTCGAGAGCGTTTTCTTAGCAAGCGGGGACCACGAGATTATAAAACTTAATAAGCTTCCCTCCATGATCAATGAATTTGATCTTATACGAAAACACGCCATCGAGATCATCAGGACAACGGACCCCATGACAACCGAGCGGTTGATCCGGTTCGGCTACCTCAGCGATCAGGCAATAGATTTTTCAGAGCTACGACAGAGATGCTACGAAGCAGTTGAGGCAGCTTTCATTGCTGCGGACTCTGCCTGTGAAGTTCCCGCAGATCTTGCAGATGACACTGGCTTAGATGAACCCGGCCTAAACTCAGGGGAGGCTTTAGGACCTGAAGTCAGAACAGGGGCTGAGGATGAGCCATATAAAGCCTCTTATTGTTGCTTCATAGCCCTTACCATGGCAGCGCGTGTGTTAGAAGCTTCGACAGCAAGGGAAATGGCTCGGAGGGTCTGCAGTGGTACCAATTTGGATGATCTTATCTTTAACATTGAATTATTCAAGCCACTGACCCAGAGCGAGCCATGGGAAGCGGATATGCCAGACAAACCGGGATACCATAATGTGTATGCTCTATTGGGGTGTCTAATGGCTACAGCATATGTCCGCCAGTGTTTCGCAATCGAGACCTTGTATCTCGACAGAGCGATCAGTAACCTCGATAACGCAGTCCTGAAGATGCCAAACACCCCTTTCAAGGAGTTTCGCAACTATCTACAAACGGTACGGAAGGATGTGCAGCGATTACAGGTTTTGTTCCAACGCATTGAGATGGAAGATGACCCATCAATAAACTCCGTTCTCTGCGCTGTCTGCCTACAGCTAATGCCTGTTATTGGTTTTCATGATACTGAGTATCCATATCACAACATGGACTTCGAGTCGATTTGCAAGAAAGCCGTGCTGAGGTGCAGAGTCTGTACTCTTTTCAGAGATACCGCCGCCTCGATGTACCCGCTATTCAAGATGTCGCGGCCAGATATCCAGGAAATGAACTATAGCAATCGCTCTATCGGTCGACGTTGGTTCGGAGAGATCGATGACCTCCTGGCTTATGTCTTGTGGGGTCGAGATGGAGCTCTCAGGATTGAGCTTATTGCTCGCTATGCGTACATGGAAGAGAAGTTCTATGCCACCTATCAATTATACTGCTTACCGGGTAAGAGCCCAGCCAACAAGAGTACCAATAGTTTACTAACATGGCTAAGAAATTCCGCCTCCTTGGAAAATCATTGGAACGGGAACACATGTTCAGCATGAGGTTACCTCGCGGGAAACCTGGGATATGATACGAGGCTGGATCCGAGATTGTATCAATGACCACGACGACTGCAAAGTTGTTAGCGAGGATCGGCCGTTTCCGAGCCGTCTTGTCTCTGTTGAGATGAAGACAGAGAGCCTCATCTGTTTATACCCAGCCCTGACGACCGCGGTCGATACATAGCTCTCAGCCACTGCTGGGGTGATGCCATGCCACTTAAAACCACTAAAGCAACCTTCGCTGAGTTCTGCCAGAAGGTCGACTTTGCCCGGTTTCCAAAGACGTTCCAAGAGGCGATGATTGTTTGTCGCAAGCTCAACATCGGATACCTGTGGATAGACTCACTGTGTATCATCCAGGATGATGAGCACGATTGGGCCGTTGAGTCTCCCAATATGTGCGCTGTATATCAGAACGCGTACCTCACTATCGCTGCCGCCGCAGCACATAACAGTAGCGAAGGGCTCTTCCACCAACGGCCTTTCAGCCTTCGAAAGTCATTCCCAACTGTCTCTAAAAATGACGGCAAAGTTGAAGAGGTTGAGATCTTCGCCCGACCGTGGGATTCGCAGTGCCATTGGCAGGATAGCATCGGCGATGGCCCATGGTGCCGTGACAGCAATCCTCTTGAGACGAGAGCTTGGACGTTACAGGAGCACGTACTGTCACGCCGAATCCTGCGTTTTACCGCCCACGAGCTAGTCTGGCATTGTCGCACGGCGCATCACTGCGAGTGTCGACCAGGATCACACACACGCAAAGAGTCGCTCAGGCTCATCAACCTAGAAGCCATGAAATCAGGCAAAGATCCCAACCATGCCCCGCGGATACTGGAGCCGTTCATTGTCTGGTGGATATCATCGGGCCATTTACCAGCCGTGCTATCACCCACGACACAGATCGACTACCTGCTGTCTCAGGGGTAGCTGCTGCACTTGCACCTTTCATAAAGACAGAGTATGTCGCGGGTATGTGGAAGAGTGAACTTAGAACGAAACTATGCTGGCACGTGGAAAAGGGGCCAACTTCGAGGCATGAAGCATATTATGCGCCGACGTAGTCTTGAGCCTCTGTCATAGGACCTGTGCTTACATCTGACCTCTATCACATATGCCCACTGCCACAAACGACAGTAGTTGACGTAGATCATACGCTAGCGACATCAAACGCTTATGGTAGCGCTTCTTCTGCAACGTTGACCATCAGTGGCATTTTGTTGAATGTTTCGGTGTCAAAGCTGGATCCGCGACCCGACGAAGGGGCGCCTTTTCAGATACATCCCCAGAACAGTTCACTTCTAGAGACGGACATGAACCTATCAATGGAATGTATAGCATTTCCAGATATCCTGACGGCATCGGAAGAGGCTCCGGAGGTAGTAATCGGGGACACTA
Source organism: Fusarium secorum (assembly GCA_013363185.1). Taxonomy (NCBI): domain Eukaryota; kingdom Fungi; phylum Ascomycota; class Sordariomycetes; order Hypocreales; family Nectriaceae; genus Fusarium; species Fusarium secorum. The sequence continues at coordinate 22,973 of JABEEM010001158.1, forward strand.
TCCGCTTTCTGCTTCTTGGCTGCAAGATATACTGTCAAGGGTTTGACATAATGAATGGAATCCTACTAAGCGAGATTCCCGTCGGAGAAAAGAATGGTTCAGACACTAAGTACCGTAAGGTTGGCACTGGGGAAATTAAACTAAAGAATTGTAATAAAGAGGAAGGCGAGTTGAGGGGAGCAGCAGTTGACGGGCTAGCCTGGTATATGGCACACCATCTCGAGCGTCAAGGTTGTGTAGCAACAGTCGCGGTTGTGTAGTGGTACGCAGAGATTCTTTTACCGATATGTAATAAAGTTATGTAGCATGAAACAGATCTTTTACCTTTATCAAAACAGGCGTCCGTTTGGAAGAATATCTAAATAGAGGTTAACGAGGGGCTACTGGGGATAGGACGTTTACGTACATACAACATGGCCTGAAGCAGAGAGCGGAATCTGAGGGCAGAACGCCCCAGTAACTTGAAGGGGGCGACAAGATGCTTTGGTGCCGTTATTATGTCTTCTTTGCCTGATTAAGGACCTGGGGGTCTTGGGAACTACACCATTCGGGCTGGGAGACTTCGATCGCGCAGGCATGAAATTCAACATCAGCAAATCGAACGACCAGTAGATCTATGTAATAGACATGATGGAATTCTCAAGGCTGAGTCATGTGATGAGGGAAGCTCGTCGAGATAGCCAAATTATACGTAACCATCAAACCTATCAAAAGCTATTTGGACTTCTTTAGTCTTCGTGTATCTTATTATACTTGGACATCTCGAGCCAACATTCTTTAAAGGACTGCTTAAAGGACCTGGCCTAATTAGCCTATATTGCACCAGCCAAAACTTCGTAGCTCCTCGATTTCCTTGGTGATTTAAGCACTAGAAAGAGGGCCGAGTTCGCACATCCTATATTCAGTTAGTATACAGATTACAACCCCGAGTGAAAATTATGAAAACGAAACTTACCAAGATTTTTCGTTCAATTTCCGCCACAGCGCGATCCAGCTCGCCCGCAATCTGCTGCTTTTTCTCCATGGGGAGTAATCTAAACCGCTCGCAGAGGTGTCCGTCTATGACGCCTTTAGCCAGTACGTAATAGCCGCGATACATCAGGTGGTCACGGCCGACAAGAGACAGGTCTTCAGCACGCATCTGCACCTCGAGTTTGTAGAAGAAGTCAGCGTCCTCGCGTGTGACGAAGGGGATGAGGACGCCGATGGTGCCCTGCAAGCCGCTCCAGACGAGGACATCCTGTCTGCCCACGACGAGACTGGTCTTGGTGATGCTGGTGGGTATATCTTGAGTAAAGAAATGGGCCACCGTGTCGAATCGGGTTGGTGCGGCGTGCAGATTCCGTGGGGAGTTGGTGAGGCGATTTCCGCCCTCGTTTGCCTCCTGACTCGCTTTCTCGGGGCATTGCACAATCCAGAGGTTACCGAATTTATCACCGCCAACTACCGACTCGTAGTCGACCATATCCGTACAGGTTATCCAGCGTGCAACTGTATCATCAACGAAAGGTATAAGCCTCTGATGCTTGTGATCGAACGTAACCATCGTCACGCCATGATGGAGATCCCCGACGACGATACGGTTCCCTTGAGCATTCAAAGAGACAATCAACGGCGGTACCGCTTCAACATGAGCCTTTGAAGCAACTGTTTCAAGCCTAGATCATATATCCGTAGAGATTTGCCGATTCCTGCAGCTAGCCGGCCTTGGAAAGCCACAAGCGCCATTGGAGGTTCGTCTACCTTGGTCTTATGAATGAATTTCAGCTCCCTTCCGTTTTGCTGGAAGCGGTAGACATGGATGTAGCCCTCTGAGAATTGCCTTGGATTAAGGATCATGTCCTTCCCAGTGCCAACAAGCAGGAAGTTCTCGCCATCTTGACCAGCGAATGGGACCACCGCCACACTCATAGCAGCCTCGTTGCCTTCGAGCTCGATCTTTTGAAGCACTTGTTCACCGATGGGATCGACAACACTTATACACGAGGCCCATCGGCCGCGACCACGAGGATAGCCAAACTCTTCTGGTGGGAGTAATTTGACATCCTCTTTAGTTTGATCTTCAGCGGCCCCCAGTAGCTGCATACGTAACTCGGGACCCAGTGTGTTGTTATCCGCTTCGGCTGTGTAGAAGTAGGGTTCATGAGGATGCTTAACAAAATGCCGTGGTGTGTAGGTCAGAGGTAGAGATTTTCGGACCATGTTATCAGATAGATTCTCAATGGAGAATATGCTAAAAATCAAGTTAGCAAAGGAACAAGCAAGACTGCCCCCAAGACTTTGTATAGGAAGGTTAAAGTTGTGTAGGAAGGGGAGACTTACCGGAGGATGTTGGCGCGAATCGCGACTATACCCTCCTCGCACTGCTCACTACTGAAGTTGCATCCCCACTGTAGCTCATCGCAATCAAGAGGCGTCATCATGAGCCCTCTTTTGGGGTCGGTATACCCCATACAAGGCTTGGAACCAAGGACTAAGACACAGGTTTGCCCCTTGACTGTTACTTGGAAGTGTTTAATAGCCTTGAGACCAAGGAATCTCGTCTGCGTATCTGATAGCTCTCCTGTGATTTCGTCCAGTCCAGTTCGCAGATAGACGCCAGAGCTCAGGCCGATGTGTAGGTACAATCTAGAGCTATGAGACAATGGATCTTCCATCGCCATGATTTTTAGCGCAGAGGGTGCCGCTGTTAGCGCTTGTATAGACATGCTCTCGAGAGTGGAATCTGGGCCCAAGCCAAGAATTCGAACTGTGCAATCTTCGCATCCCACAGCCAGCATTGGGCTTCTGACTCGTCCTTCGGGGACCGACCCAAAGCTGAGACACGCTACGGTGCTGAACATCTCTTTCTTCTCATCATACTCGGCAAGTGACCCATCACTGTCTACTTCAAAATAGATAATCTCTCCTGAGCTTAACGCTACTGCAATCTGTCGCTCATTTGTAGCAACAGCTACGATACTTCGATGTTGGGGGACAGACCAGTCGTTAATTTCCCCGCCACGGATATGTCGAATGCGGGAGTGGATTTGTATTAGACCGCCGTCCGCGATTTGCTGTATGGCGAGGGTGGTCACAGAGGTGAGCAATCCCGAATCGCTCACTTGCTGGATTTCATCTCCGACACTCATGACCAATGTGTTATCTGTTGAGGTAAGGATGATATAGGCGTCGTGCTTATCGTGTCTCGTTATCTTTGTGGTCCAGACACCAGAAACTGTCCCCGGCAACTCAGATGTCGCAACCTCGTTGATCTCTAGCCCATGCTTGAGCACCCGAAAATGGCTCCTCGCACCGCTGCCGGACACTGAATAGATCTGCGGGGCGTCTTCCCCTCTCAGGTCAGCAACCTTACAGTCCAGAAGAGGACTTAAAGAATCGATGCTTTCTACCAAGTTGAGATTCTCCAGAGGGCATGGGTAGAAGTATACAGGCTGGTAAGCGGCACGAGGGTCGATAGGGAAATCGTCGCTGGCAACTGCAGGCTCTGAATCGTCGTCGCCGAGCTTTTCAAATTGATAAAAATGATGATTACCAGACTCATTAGCAACAAAGAGAAATCCGCTCTTAAGAATACATAGACAGCTCGCAACAGGGAGAGTATCAAAATACTTAATCTCGATGCGCCGTACCTCTCCTGTCAGACTACCCTCGTTATCTTGCAGGTCAAAGGTGAGTTTAAAAAGGTCACCATCTTCCGTCTGTAGCATAAAGAAGAACGCTTCAGGGCTATTTTTGAGCTTGTATCTCTTGTCCAGAGGGACCCTGGTCAGACTTTGAATAATCCGTCTCAAGAGCTGCAAAGACGGGATTTGAATATCCCACATCGAGGGCTACCAGGGATAGAACAAGGACTCCATGTTTGTACGCTTTGAAGGGGGAGGATATAGTAAGTTCGGCTTGAGAGTTGCGATTGAGGACGTAGACAAGCTTGTTCTTTTCGATGGATGCAATCATACAGGCTCGCCCCTTGGGATCAGCAGCTAGATATTCACCTGGAACAGTGCGCCGCACGCCGGACTTGCCAAACGTCTCTAAGAGAATGCGAGAGAAACGGTTTTGAGTCGACAGATACTCCAAGATAGCGATGCGTCCAGAGTCGCTTGACACGATTATGCAGTCTAAGAAGTTAGCATCATCTTTGCGACTTGTTATGGCCCATCAATGGATAGCTCGGCGAGTCCTTACTTACCTTTTGAGCTCCCCGCAAGGCGGAAAGAGGCAACGCATCGAATGATACTGAAGAGATCTTGAGAAACGAGTGTTTGTACACTGCCCTCGGTCGGGTCAGGATGACAGAGGGTCAGAACGGACCCCGATACCGTAAGAATTTGCTTCTCCTTGGTCCCAGAGAAATTACCGACGATCGCTTGTGAAATAGCCGTTAGGAGACTGGAGCGAAAGTGAGTACAGAAACATATTCGATGTAGCCGCCATGGTGACTATCGCGGGAAAAGTATGATCATGTGAGTATGTTGCCGCTTTTTGCGAGAGGCCACCGTTGGACGGATGGATTATTAAGTAATCCCGGCCGTAGGCAATGCGTTGCAGGCGCCGTTGCTGCCTTGACGTCCGATGTGAAGCGCGATAATCGGAGCGGAATCATGCATGCGCGGATAACAGTCACGTGGGGGTCATGGAGGAAAGGTCCCTCCATCTTTTAGGAGTACTGTGGCCGGCAACAAATGAAATGCTCTCAATGAACAGACCATGTCTCTCGGAACTGTGAAGAAAACAAGTCAATAATATTACATCAGATCCTTCTTGTCGTTAAGATATTCTCTCGCACGAAATCGGCGACTTTTTCGCTGATTGGTGTAGCTGTTAGGCACCAGCGACCATCAAATTCGCCCGAAACCACTCATCCGAAACACTTCTCTTAAACATCAAAAGAAAATATGGATACAGGACTCGAAATGAAAAAATGCTGGCGCTTCGATATCGCTCTTTGGCAAGTCCACGATACTGAGAATGACTGCGATTTGGTCATCCGATCTAATTCTGGCCACGTATTCTATTGTCACATTTGTCCCAGTCAGTTTGTTCGATCTCCCTCTGTCGCGGCGACGTACTTCAAAACTCTTCAACTTTTGAGATCTGGTGAAGTTGAAATCGATGACTTCTACGAGGACGATGCATTTGAGTGGTTGCTAGGTTGCTTTGAGCCTTTGATAACCAATCTCGCATCTTCTTCGGGCCTTGCTGTTGTTGCAGAGCCGACGTTAGCTGATTACTTCTTCCCCAAACGAACTTTCGTCTGTGGCTTGATAGCCACGGATGACAGGGTGATGCCCCAAGAGCTTGAGACAAAGAATCACGGCTGGAGTAGCCCGATCGTCAAGTTCGACGACGATTTCCTGGAGGATCTCAACACTTGGACGGAATGCTACACGCCATCGCAAGTTGATATATGCTACGCTGGACCAGACGAGAGTCTCATTAAACCACCTAAGCGCACCACGGTAACTGGCAAAGGTAGGGAACCGATCTCTTGCTTCTTCAAAAGGTTTGGGCTCTCCTTTGGTCCACGACACGCGAGAAAAGAGCTCATAACGTTGAAGAAGATTACCGAGGCCCAGATACCCGCGCCACCCGAAGCATATATCTGCCGTCTAATAGGGGTGGTTCGGCAAGGTGATGGACTCCTCGGAATGTTATTCGCTTGGATTCCTAACAAGGGCGTGCTGTCCAAGGTGAGAGCTGCAGCGAGTCCTCCAGAGTTGAGAAAGCGATGGGCTTCTCAGATCCAGAGATCAATAGATATTCTACACAAGAAGGGCATCATATGGGGTGACGCCAAAGCTGAGAATGTTCTTATAGATCAGAATGATGATGCTTGGGTTGTTGACTTTGGAGGAGGTTATACCGTAGGATGGGTAGATGAGGATAGTGCCGGGACACTCGAAGGCGACAAGCAGGGTCTAGGGAAAATCATTGAGATCTTAATGTAAATCCAGTAGCTAAGGGAAGGCTTTGCTATGTAGTCAACAAAGTTGAGATACTCAACAAGTCGTTATAAATGTCAACCTCCAGACTGCTGTGAGCCCCTGAAATGACTTGGAGCTCTTGATGGGGGCTACCACCTATTGCTATTAATAATCTTGACCCCGTTCAGTACATTCGCGACCAGCTTTGTTTCAGCTTCCTTATTTTATATAACGTATATGATAAGCGAGTGCACCAACCAAGCGAGTGCACCAGAAATTCCCACCATCAAGACAGAATAGAGCTTAAAATCACAGCAAAGCATCTAAGTAATTGAAACTAATCGCTATACTCTTCTTCAGATATTCGTACAACTATCTGACATGTTCTTGTATTATGTCCAGTCT
>JABEEM010001159.1:0-77850 GCA_013363185.1 Fusarium secorum
TTTTTTTTTTTTTTTTTTTTTTTTTTTTTCCCTTACGCATGAGAGACTTGGATGGGAGTCAGGTAAGCCAGGGGCCATGAAAGGGGTTGAATCATTAATCATCGGTAACCCGGCTTTGTCGTCCTTTGTCGTCCTTTGTCGTCTCTGGAAGCAAGTTGCAGGGCAGGGCAGGGCAGGGAACGGTCGATTCATCGAGAGAGAGTCATGTCGATCATGGCTGATGGGCGTTTTTAGGGCTTGAGTCAGTGTCAGTGGCGGCCATCAGTCGCCGAGCTATGTATCAAGAGTGTCTAGAACAGGTTGACTTTAGACAAGAACCACATGGCAAGTTTAAGCACGGGCTTCTACCGTATGCATATAAATCCACAGTAAGACACAGACCAGAACATGAAGCAATTCTTATGGTAATCGTGAGCTTGCTTCAAGTTCAGCTTTGACCTTGAAGCGGCAGCACCGGCATGTGGCCACTGCATGGTACTGCATGGCATGGCATGCCATGTCACGGCACCCACCCACACCTCGTGGTGGATGGGGTTCATTATTGAGAATCGACAAGCGATGCACCATCTGTTGCTTCTGGTTCGCGGGGGGTTCAACCGAATTGGATTGTTTACAGTACTACACTGGCCTAACTGGAGAGGTGCACAGGTACATAAGGTAAGGTGGTAGACCACAGCACCTTGGCAAGTACTTATATGTAGTCTACTGTGGTCAAGTGGAGGTTTCTAACCTGCGGGATGTCTCCCAGAGTCGTATTGCAGCTGGGGATTGAGGCAAAAGAAAGAAAAAGAAAAGAGGATCACATCAACATTTCACAGTCAATCAGCTTTTCAACATCTCAACCACCAAAAAGGATGTGGTGTTTCAAGGGGCTTTTGGGCGTCCTAGTCGGGTGCCGGGAACGGGGATAAACCTGGGAACGACAAGGCCAGGACCTGCTATCTGCGACGTACCATTTCGGCATGTATATTTCTGCGACTGTTTTGGCTTCTCTCTTGTATACTAGAGAACCCAAGAAGCTGTACCTCACTATCGCCGGGAACGGCATCGTTTAAAAGCACAGCTTCTATTGGTGCAGCAGCTTCCCTCCGCCGCCCAGCAATCCACTCTCACGCCAGGCGCCCCATTTCAGACTTTCAGTCTAGGTGCTGCCCGGGCTAGGCTCCCGGCCACTGAAATATGGAGCTGACCTGGCTGTAAGTCCAAGTACAGCCCGCTAGCACAGAACAAAAAGTTGGGTATCGAGACCCTGCACTTCCAATTGCGACGGGGAACTAACAGACGGGAACCCCCCGCCAGGGAGCCTGTTCCTGCTGTGCCGTTCCATTCAGTGACTGCCCTGCCCTTGGCCTGGTCCCCAAAGGCTCATCCCGTCATAAATCGTACAGTGACCTCAGGTTCCATTGAGTTAGCCTCTTTTTTCTTTCGCCCATGCCCATACCCGCCCATGTCGCGCCTCTCATGGATGTTGTTGTTAATTAATAACTAAATGACCCGTCTCTTCTCTTCTTCTTCTTCTTCTTCCCTGTCTCAGAACTACTCTCTGGCCTAGCTTGGTTGGTCCGCTCTATCTATACAGTCCTTTCGCCCATCCAGCTCAATCGACTCTATCCGCCCTCCTCATCCATACGCAACTTAAATCGAGGCACTTCTCCTGAGGCAACGGGAAACGGATTGCTCTGCTATTGAGACACTTGGTTTTACCACTTAGACTGGTTCCGTCGAGACTTCTTCACTCGCACCACCCGGACCGATTCTTCTATCGAATACATAGCTTAAACCCCGAGTTTCCGGACGTTTTCGCGACCTCGTCTGTCGGCTCGCCTCATGCTCTTGTAACAGCATTAACTTGGATCGATCCTCAAATCTCTCACTTCGGCTTCTGTTTGATCTGTCTCACTCTACTCGCTTGCGATAACCGAACCGAGTTTCCGACTCCATCCAGAGACGGCATCCATTCTCGACCTGTCTCGCATATCTACTCCCAATCAACCTCACCCTACGCCACAATTCCACCTCAAACCCCCATAATGTGCTTTGGAAGTCGGGATAAGGGCGATCGCGGTCTTGCGCGATCCCGTGATATCGACAAGCAGCTTCGCCAGGATGAGAAGAGGCTATCCAAGGAGGTGAAGCTCCTCTTGCTAGGTAGGAATGATCTGGCCGCGCTTTCGCACAAATAAGACTGACACGCCATGCGCGTCCAACAGGTGCTGGAGAATCTGGAAAGTCAACTGTCCTCAAGCAGATGAAGCTTATTTACTCTCAAGGCTTCAGCAAAAATGAGAAGCTGGAATGGAAGCCCGTCATCTTTAGCAACATTGTTCAGTCTTTCAAAGTTATTGCCGAGGCAATGAATGAGCACGATCTCCAATTCGACAACCCCGACAACGAGGTAAGTCAAGCTCTTCTTCCCCGCTATGACTGCCTAAGCTACGATTCCGACGAGAATTTTGAGTGAGGCGGTAGAGTGAGACATCCCAATTTACTAACAGATGCTGCAGAAACATATGGCCCACATCCTTGTCGACCACGAAATTAGCCCTCACGACCCTATGCCTGCTGACTATCTTGAGCCCATCAAAGCCCTGTGGGCAGACAATGGTGTTCGAGCGGCCATTGGGATGGGCAACGAATATGCGTTACACGACAACCTGACCTAGTACGTGTTGTATAATGACATGACATGAAATTCCTGGCGCTGACATGTTCCAAAGCTTCATTGAGGACATCGATAGACTATGGGGAGAGGACTATGTCCCCGATGACCAGGATCTTCTTCGATCGCGATTGCGAACTACTGGCATCACAGAGACCATCTTCGACCTCGGCCAACTAACCTACCGAATGTTTGATGTTGGTGGTCAGCGTTCAGAACGAAAGAAGTGGATTCACTGCTTCGAGAATGTCAACTGTCTATTGTTCTTGGTCGCAATTAGTGGTTATGATCAGTGCTTGGTTGAGGACAAGGATGGGGTCCGTAACAAATGAAACCAGACAGGAAGCTACGAATACCCTGCTAATAGTGACACAGAACCAGATGAACGAGGCGCTCATGCTTTGGGAGTCGATTGCCAACTCGCATTGGTTTGCCAGATCAGCGCTGATCCTCTTCCTGAATAAGATGGATCTGTTCAAGGAGAAGCTCCCCAAGAGCCCTATTACGAACCACGGGTTCACCGATTACCACGGACCTAAGGATGACTATAAGGCGGCGAGCAAGTACTTCCTAGACAAGTTTAAGGCTCTGAACCGAAACACCGAGAAGGAGATTTATGGCCATTTCACCAATGCTACCGATACGAACCTGCTCAAAATCACCATGGCCTCAGTCCAGGATATGATCATCCAACGCAACCTCAAGCAGCTCATTCTCTAATTCAGCATAATCTCGACTCGGAACTTGTTATACGCAGACATCCGACATTTATAAAGATATACACGACTATAAAATGGGGGTCAGATATTCTCCGGGCGATAACTCAGCCTCAGCATCATGTCTTCTTCATATGCCATCATCTGGTGAAGATGTATCAGTGCTGTCGATCAGGACTACATTGCTTCCTTTTTTCTGGATTGCACTATTTTAAAACATCATTACCGACTCGGGCCAGTCGAAGCAGCGACATGTTTACATGCGCTTAATATGTCCGGACCACTATGCCAATTAACACAGTTGTCGGAGCCGCGTGGACCCCCCTCACACGGATGCAACCCAACACTTGATTGCCTCCCATGGCAATACTGGCAATACGGTCTGAAGACTTGTCCGGGCCGCAGTGCATAAGTCAAAGCTGTCAGAGACGAGTCATGACTCGCCAAAGCAAAGTCACCAGGTGCACCAGGGCAGCATTGGAACGATAGCGGAACGAGCGTTTTGGCCGAATTGTGTTTTTTGTGCATTGCATTGCATGATACCTAAGGCGTACCAGTGAATTCATTTCGGTTTGTCTGTTCTTTTTTTTCTTCAAAATCGATTGTTCTAAAAGTAGCAGAGCGGCGGGCTTGCCATCCCTTGTTTCTCTTAGTACTGTTATGAGGCGTATGATATAAACAACGAGGGGATTGATCGGTTGATTGATTATGTACGTATAGATTAGAGCAACATAACATAACATAGCATAACGTAACTTGATACTCAGGTTCAGATCATTGGCATCCAAGTCTCCCGTTGTTGGCGCATTCACACCGCCCTGTATCCTGCTGAAGAAACATCCATGCGCTATGGCTTTTGGCCTGGGCCCGAATCTTGACAACAGCTGTTATGTATATCCACGGCCACATGGCTGCTCGGACCATGTGTTGTGAGGTGCTCGCTAACAAAGGTGGAAATCCGACCACGCTTTAGAGCCTTGTATTTTTTCTTGCCTCTGGTAGGTCGGATGTGTTTGAGATTGACGATGAGAATTCAATGAACTTGACCATGGAGGATGATGGTGTACGGATCATATTGTACGTAGGTGACAAGGGTGTAAAAATATAAATCGAGACTGACCTGGGTTGTGATATTAGATTCTCGGGGTCCAGGGTGCCAATATCAAGATGAGTATGGGCAGACAACTAGGACATGACCGCTTGGCATTGAGGATAAGACGATTGCTGTGGCCATTCTATATAAGGAACTACTAGTTCTGGCGGACTTGTTGAAGTTGTGGGCTTAGTATTTGGATCTGGTGTTTTACTCTGGACAGTTGGATGGGTAACTCGCTATGGTATATCTCTTGAAATATTAGTTTCCAGACTGCATTTACAGCATAGTTATAATACTTTATTTCGAGATCTCGTAGTAGTCCCATGGGCGGGTCAGAACTATGTAATTCATTAGTTGTGATTGGTTCAGGCTTGTCTAAGAAACTGTACTTTGAAGCTGCAGGCAGAACGAATAGATATAGTAGGTACTTCACCTACTAAGTTTTGTTTATCTACCAAGTTGAGGCAGAGTCTTATGTACACCAGAGGCCTAAGTTAGTATTCAAGAAACCTAACGTAGACTACTGATGCACTTGGGTTCGCTTGTGAGATAGATATAGAGATCCTGTATACCTTACTGACGCGGGGTTGGTTATGAAAAGCAAACGACATATGAAATACTTATGATACAGTACCTTTGCAGAAGTATCAGTCAAGTTAGATATTGAATAATACTACCGTAGAGTACCTTCATGCCATTAAACTGTCTAGATTTTGGTGAAAAACTGCCAATTATAGCGTTGACGCCACTGCAAATCGTTTGCGGTTTTGTTTCATCATTTGTGCCACTTATTTTTGTCCGCCGCACCTTGATAACTCCAACAACTTTTTCTGCCTCCTCCTCAACTTCATAGGTACATAACAACAGCGACAAACCACCAAAGACGTACATGCTCCGTCGCCTCTTCACCACCATGGCCGAATCAGCATCCAAGCGCGTCAAGACCACGGGCAACGGTCCTCTCATCGGCACTCACAATGGCCACTTCCACGCTGACGAGGCCCTCGCCGTCCACATGCTCCGCCGTCTCCCCGCCTACCGTGATGCCTCGCTTGTCCGTACCCGCGACCCTGCCGTCTTGGCTACCTGCCACACTGTTGTCGACGTTGGCGGCGAGTACGACGCTGAGAAGCGCCGTTTCGATCATCATCAGCGCGGCTTCACAACCACCTTTCCCGACCGCCCTACAAAGCTCTCCAGCGCCGGTCTTGTCTTCCTGCACTTTGGCCGCGCCATCGTTGCTGAGCGCCTTGGACAACCCGAGGACTCTGCCGACGTTGAATTGATTTACAAGAAGCTGTACGAGAACTTCGTTGAAGCCCTCGACGCCCACGACAATGGTATTTCTGTTTTCGACCCTGCTGCTATCGCCGCTGCAGGTCTCGAGAAACGCTTTAGCGAGGGCGCCTTTGGCCTTGGTGCCATGGTCGGACGTCTGAACCCCAAGTGGAACGACCCTACGCCATCTGATCCCGCTGAGGCTCAGGCAGCTGAGGATGCCAAATTCAACGAGGCCAGCAACCGCATTGGCGAGGAGTTCGACAGAGATCTTGACAGCTACGCCGGTTCTTGGCTCCCTGCCCGCACCATTGTCCAGGAAGCCTTCACCAAGCGCACGCAATACGACGAGCAGGGCCGTCTGCTTGTCCTCGAGGGCCAGTCTGTGCCCTGGAAGGACCATCTTTATGCTCTCGAAGACGGTACTCCCTCGGTACTCTACGTTCTATACGCTGAGAAGCCTGAGCCTGGCGCCAAGTGGCGTATCCAGTGCGTTCCTGAGGGCAAGGACTCTTTCGTCAGTCGAAAGCCCTTGCCCGAGGCATGGAGAGGATTCCGCGATGCTGAGCTAGATGGCATCAGTGGCATTCCCGGCTGCGTCTTTGTCCATGCAGCTGGCTTCATTGGTGGTAACAAGACTTTCGAGGGTGTCAAGCAAATGGCGCTCAAGGCTCTGGATGCTTAAAGAGAGTATCACCACCTGGAAACCATTTAGGTTGAATGAACATTTCTACGATATCATGGGAAAATACAAAAATTCCGGGGAATACTACACGCGAAGACAAAAGGGAGAGAAGGCAAAAAAAGGGAATGGAAATAGAAAACATGCTTCTGAAACGAAGCAGGTAGCTAAACGACCAACTGAACATGATAACCATTTGCGGAGAGTGTGGTGTTCCTCTCACCCTGCCGCTGTCAAACAACATTATCCGATGATTCCAGATCGAGATATGTCCCCCGTGTGTGCGAGCCAGATTGTCTGCCAATTCCCAAACGCCAACTGTGCGATCCTCGTAAGTCGTCAAAACCGATTTCGCAATCCACCACAAGCCCACGCACAAGGCTTAGTACCAAAGAAACAAACGTTCCATGTTTTGCGAGACAAAAGTGAAGAAGTAAAAAAAAGAAAAACTCCCTCTGTGTTCCTGCTCCGTTGCACTCTTCTTTTATCATTTTCACTCGACGCTCTATCGTCGGATTGGGATGCCCTCGCCGCCAGCGGCAACGGGCTCAGGTATAGCAGCGTCTGCGTCTTTGGACTTGTCGGCATCATTATCCTCGGTCTCGTCAGCGCTGGTCTCGCTCTTGAGGAAGCTGCTCTCCTTAATAGGGCTGCCAGCCTGGATGCCGGGCACGGAGCCGTGGTGGGCGTGCTTGGGTACGTTGGCTCCGGAGCCGTTCACCGGGGAAGAGAGGTGGGGAATGTTCTCGGGGACTGGATGCTGAGAGCCGACGGCACCAGCATCAACGCCGTCGCCCTTGCCGGCCTTGGACATGGCATAGTCGCCCGAGTCGAAGTATTTGCGGTCCTTGAGATGCTTGGCGAAGTGGTCGGATCGAGATGGCAGCTTGCCGTAGAGGCGGAAAAGTCGCTGCTCCTCAGGAGTGAGTGACTAGAACGAGGGGTTGGCGTCAGCAAAGTATTCGGTACGATTGAAGATCGCGTCGGTATGGATGTTGTGAGGAGGGATTGATATTGACGGGTACCATGGTCATCGAGTCATGCACAGAGGGGAGCTCGAATCGCCTGAGGTTGGTTGATCTCCATGGGCAGCTTACCTTGACGTCGACCTTGTTCTTCTGATGAGGGTTCATGGCGAAAGAAGTACTGCTGATACGCTAAGATCGAGATCACAAGAGAAGGTGTGAGGATTGGGTCGAAGGTAAGATGTGTACAGTGCTCTCTTGGTATTTAGACAAGCAAAGAGTTCGTTATGAAAAGGACCAAGATGGAGCGAGAATGGCGGGGGGATTTATTGGAGGAGCCACGGGCAGGGTCCTAGGTGGTAACAATGGCAGTGGCAGTAGCGGTGGCAGCAGGGGGATTAGGGATTGATGGATGATTGTGCCTGATTGGGGGGCTCAAGAGCAGTTGGGTATGATGTAGCTGAGGTGTGAGCCTGAGAGGCTTAGTGGGGTAGCGAGTTTCCGTACGAGTTACAAGGATGCCCGCTTGTTGCTTAGCTGGGCTAGGCTGTGCTGTTGGTGAGGTGTATGAAGATAGAGGGGCGGCGGTATACACGTCATAAGCGCATGGGGTGAAACATGGACAGCCAACTCGATTATTGATGTGCACCTCTTGACAAAACGTGTCTATCTCTTCCTGGTCGTCGATGATTTGTATCTAATGAATGCTTACGTTTTATCCAAAAGTGACAGCATGTGTGTTCTTTCCTGTCCCCTTTCTGTCCTTCACATGATTCAACTACAACTTCACTCTCCAACGGTCAATACCTATAATCAGCACATGATAAACTTACTGTACATGGGTGGCGATATCAATATAATCAACTTCTGTCGAGCTCTAGAGCTGTACCAGGCAACACAGTATCATCGGGTAGCTACAGCAATGCGACGATCCGCGCTGCATGAATTGTATCTGTGCCTTTGCCCCAAGCATGACAATGACCAGTGTTTCTTTGCTTCCTGGCTGGGCATTGCTTATCCAGCAGGAATCGCAACAAACCGTTAACATATACCTGTTTTATGGGTCGACAGTAAATTGGACGAAGGAACATCCTCGCTGGTTATCGAGAGTGCCATCGACATCTGACAGTACATACCCCGGCGTCACCAGGATCGTCAGGGCGACTTGCTCGTCCCCTGGTAGCTTGCATTGAAGTTAACATCCATTGATACCCAGCGGGTAATCAAAAGCCACGGTCTATGGGTTCAGATTTGGGAGCCACAATTGGGCTGCTGGACCCCAGACAGCGGTACTGTCAAGCATGCTGTACTCGAGAATGCAGCTTGTTGCGATATGGATTATGGTTGTACGGATGAGTCAAGACAACATCGAAGCGAAGCGAGTGACGCGTTGTTGGTAAGTGTTGTCTTGACACACCAACAAGCATGAAGAGACACCGTCGTTCGCCAGTCTGATGGGTCTTGCGTTTCATTGCGCTCTGCTCTTGTCTCGTGCTTATCTATAACCATTACTTTGACTGGGTGTCAGTGGAAGAGAGCCGAGAGATTATGGTAGCAGAGTTCATTCGCCTCGATAAGGACATGAAATACGGCTTACTTACTTTCTTTACGTTGAGCTACGGTAGCACTTGGCTCCATCGCTCACATGGCATTCTTTCTAGCGTCATCAGCCATCCATTGAGCTAGGAACGGAAGCCAACATACTGCGGCACCACAAACACCATTACCGGCATTCCATCTCCGGGTTGTATTGCACTGTGTGTCCCTCCTCTTATCGGGATCGATACGACTATGTCATTGCTGTCGGGGTTTTCCAAATTTCAGCTACTTCTGGCGTGCTATTGTGTGTACCACGAACCAACGCTTGTTGTTCTTCGACCCAAGGACTATTGTTGGAACCACAATGGAGATGATCACTTGAGCAAATAATTAATGATACGCATGGCGCTTCTTAGTTCTGGCTTTTGAAGCTTGGAGAGACGCCGGCTGCTGATCATCGTTCTTGGGATAGAGTTCGTTATGTTTGCGCAAAGCGGAAGCTTGACGCACCCCACAAGCCGGCCCTCGGGTACTAACTAATGCAGAGGTACTGTACAGTTGAAGGTCTGCTCATCACGAGAATCTCCCATTGTGAAGAGGGCAGCAGTGGCTGGCTTGTTGATGAAGATTTGGCTTGGCGTCAAAGTTAAAACCAGAACTGATGCTTCCTGTCGGCAGTTGATCAATCCATCACTGCAGATGGGACTGTTCGAATTGCTGATGTTTGGCCTGATCAGCCATTCGTCTTCTTGGCTCAACTATTAAAAGTTATGATAGCATGTCTTGCGTCTCAGTGTGCGTCGAGACTCGATGGTTGCTAGAGAGCTGATTTATACCTGCCTCTGTCTTGTTGGGGCGAGTATGACGGTTTCTATCATGGGCATTTTAGACACTGGATCCCGGAATCCGTCATTCCCATTATTGCTGTATGCATATTCCTATGTCTGGATCCGCTGAGTAAGTCACCAAGGTTGGTAGTTGGAGAGATCCGAGACATGTTGATCAACACTCTCGAGAAATGTTCGATTCACAACATCACTATTCCTTCTGCTGTGCATCCAAGAACAGTGTTGTATCATGTTATGCCAGCTTTAGTAGTTAAATAATAAGCACCCACAGTCACTCATCATCATGCAGCATCCTTCCGCGTGCCAGTTGCACCCTGTTGGTTACAACTAGTGTCGCATGACTCAAAAACGGACGAGCTCGTTCTGAGTTGGCTGCAATACTAGCGACGTGGGAAAGAGGAGAGAGCGACAACATACAGTGCTCCTAGACCGGGCTGGGTTTCAGCTGTGACGAAGCAATTGCCAATGGTTGTCGCTGGTGTTGGACAGTGATTCTCCTTTACCCCGTTCTGTTCTATCTGAGCCCGGTAGTCTATGTCATTGGAGTGTTGGTCTCTCGGATTAATCAATGCGACAAGGGCCTCGGGCTTTTGAATATCGAGGGTCTTAGTTTAGTCAAACCCGGTAAGTTCATGGAAACCGACGGGGATAAGTCGGATGTGTTTGTTCTTGAAACAAGATACCGAAGCTGGAGAGTCCAATCAGGTGCACGAGACTGTGGCGGCAACTCTGAGTGAGATGACTGTTTCAGATGCATGTTGTTTGTTTGTTCTGGGACGATGTTGGAAGCTTCGAGGTTGTTTGAGAAGCAAACGCTTTTTTACTGTTCTCGACCATGAAGAGTTGCAATTCTGTAGTGGTTGTATCTCGTTGAACTAGGGACTGATCATTTGAGAGTAACATTGGCCCTCAACATAGGTACTAAGGTAGTACAAGGATTAAGATACAGCTGGTCTCTCAACACCTAGTCAGTGGGTTTACGTACGATCTGCTGCATCGATGAATCGTTGTTTTAGTAATTAAACAATGCTATTGTAAGCAAGCGGTTATCGGCTGTACGGTTGTACGGTTACACGGAGCTCAGGCATTGCATGTGAACCGCATAGTCAGTCTGGAGACTCGATAGGGCTGATTTGTATGGATGGGCTCTTTACAACAGATGCTCAGCAATATACACGCTCATTACACGACGAGATCAACTAGGACAACGACAATATACTACCTAAACAGTACCTAGAATAATATAATACTTGTACTTTCTCCTCTACTTTACGCCTAGCTACCCTATATGATTTATACGCCAAATGCCGAACTGACAGGCCGTGGTAAATGTCTCCTCTTGGAGCTAGCGCAATATGTTTTCCAGAACCTGACCGGATCGGGAAATTGGCCGGATGGCATCATCAGGGCCTCCTCTGATTTGATGTTTTGGACTCGATTTCTAAGCAGAACTATCCGCTTCTTAGCGACGCAACATAACGCAACAACCATCACAAGCCGACGAGTTTAACGAGGAGGGACAAGGGAGAGATGATGAAATAGAAAATGGAGATCGGAGGGAAATAGGTAGACGATACCTACCTCAACACCTCAGTTGTTTCCCACAAGAGAGACAAGCCAAGTCAAGCCACTACAACCAACCATATCAGTGTCTTTGATGCTCTATCATATCAAACCCATATCATTCATAGTCTGAGGTGGGCTAGTTAATGCTCTTCGGCGCTTCTCTTCTTCTTTACTTTGACAACGGGCGAACCCGCGGAATTGGACCTGATTCTCGGCTGCCAAAAAAACAAGAAAGATTCTTTGTACGAATACTTATTCATTATCTACCTACCTATCCAAGGTACCTCACTCTTCCAGTTTAAACTTTCCCCTGTTCTTCTCTTGTCCTCTTCTATTACTCCCCCGTCAACTATACCCGACTCTACTCAAACTTGCCCTGGACCACTGATCGACACGGGCCGTTTTTTTTTTTTTTTTTTTCTGTCTCTCTCTGTATTTGACGTCCGAGACTTTTTTTCTTGTGGCGACGCTTCGGGTCGTCGCTCAACCAGTCTAATTATCTGGAATCTCGGTCTACTTACTGATTTATCGACCGACCAGAGCGTGACTCTGCCTATCATATCAATTTCTGATTGAACCGGGTCTCCTTGTTATTGTTGTTGTTATACTTGAAAAAGTCAAACTCCGCGCCAACTCCGATATCGTGGAGAACAAGGAACCTTTACGCCTAGCGTCCACCACCCCCCCGTTTCGCTTTATCAAAGAGTTTGATTTCTTGATACTCTCCTCCTCAGAAAAACTCACTATCAGTATATACCATACAACTGGCGCAGTCTGTTCAGTAAGAGCAGCCTAGAAACTAGGCTGAGAGGCTCATATCTCATCACTTTACCCGATTCTCATTACCCGGTTTCGTCATCTTGAACAAAATCTTCCCGAATACCGATCACACCTTACGGCAACTCAAAGCAAGGTGGGCTCGCTCAGAAACTCCCCTTCAAAGCAAAACCCAGACTTTGTCTTACGATGGGTCTCCTGTAAGCCACAACTTATAACTCATAAGGCCTTATAAGCTGACCCGACTTTAGAGCCTTGGGAACAGCCCTCGATTGGCCTGATGCCAAGAAGCGCGCCCCTCAAGTCAGAGAATGGGGTATCAAGGTGAGTTTCTTTCTCACCTTTCATATCCAGTTGTCCGGTATAAGTGGCGATGGATCGCTAAATTTCTATAGCAACTTCTGGAGATATGGAATAAGGCCAAGGGAAAGGAGCGCGACGCTCTCCTCTGGGGCGACGAGGTTGGTTCAACCACATAAAACTGAACCATCTCAACTAACATCTTACCTAGGTCGAGTATCTTGTGGTAGTTTACTCAGAGGACAACCAGCGAGTACTGTTGTCCCTTCGTCAAGCAGAGATTCTTGAGGCGTTGGCTACCGACAAGGAACTGGAAAAGCAAGGTGGTTGTGTTCCGGATCTTCAAGACGTGGACACAGCTGGCGCGAAGAAAAAGTACATCGGACAATCCCTAGACTTTTCCTTCATCTGCTGACCCTGAAATAGAGAGAGGACTATCCCCGTCTTTCACCCCGAGTTTGGACGCTTCATGCTGGAAGCGACCCCAGGTAAGCCTTGGGGCATCGGCTTCAAGGAGCTCCTCGACGTGGAACCAGACATGAAGTTGCGGAGAAAGATCGCCAAGGAGCACATGCTTTCAACTGAATATCCCATCACACTCACAACATATCCTCAAATCGGCGTTCCCGGACAATTCACCGACCCCTACTTTCCACCCTCAGGACCACGCCTCCGCTCTCAGTTTGTCCCGGACGAGATCGCCAACCCCCATATCAGATTCCCAACTCTAGCCGCAAACATACGATCTCGGCGGGGCCGCAAGGTTCAGGTCAATGTTCCTATCTATCACGACAAGAACACACCAAGACCCTGGAAGGATCCTACGGTGGACTTTGACAAGCATGACTGGCCCGAAGACGATGACGTACGAAATGGAGCTGCCCCTGACGACTTCATCCATATGGACGCCATGGCTTTCGGAATGGGTAGTTGTTGTCTCCAGATCACTTTCCAGGCCAAGAACATCACCGAAGGAAGAATGCTCTATGATCAGCTGAGCCCGCTTGGTCCTATCATGCTGGCATTGACTGCTGCTACGCCTGTGTATAAGGGGTTCCTTGCCAACACCGACGTGCGGTGGAATCAGATCAGCCGCTCCGTGGACTGCAGAACCCCCGAGGAGTTGGGAGAAAGGGTAAGTGCACTCTCATGCCCTCTGAGTCGATCGGTACTGCTCACAATGGGACAGCCCCTCACAGAAGGTGTTCGGAGGATACCAAAGTCACGATACGCCTCCAACTCAACATATATTGCTATAGACCCTCGGTTGAGGAACGAGTACCTCGACCCTGACCTGGTCTACGACTCTGACATCAAACGCCAACTTCTCGAAGGAGGCATGGATGATCGACTGGCCACTCACTTCGCTCACCTTTTCATCCGAGACCCCATTGTTGTCTTTGAGGAGGATCTCCAGGAGTTGGACCTCAGCAAGACTGACCACTTTGAGAACATTCAGTCAACTAACTGGCAGCACATGCGTTTCAAGCCCCCGCCTGCTGACAACAGCATCGGCTGGCGAGTCGAGTTCCGCTCCATGGAGATTCAGATCACAGATTTCGAAAACGCGGCCTTCTCTGTCTTTATGGTCTTGGTCACACGTGCAATCCTGTCATTTGACCTCAACTTCTACATCCCTATCAAGAAGGTCGACGAAAACATGGAGCGTGCACACGCAGTTGATGCTGTTCTGAAGGAGAAATTCTACTTCCGGCGCAACCCTTTCCCTAGCCGCCCCTCAAGAGCCAACACCACCTTTGGTGACGACAGTCGACCCGGCTCAGCACATCCTAGTCGGCCAGCATCACCTGGAGGCCCAGTGGAGCACGAATTTGAGGAGATGACAGTGAATGACATTATCAATGGCTCAGAGTCGGGCGAATTCCCCGGCTTGATCCCCATTGTCGAGAGCTATCTTGACAGCGTCAACGTCGATGTATCGACTCGATGCCATCTGTCTACATATCTTGATCTGATTTCACGGCGAGCCTCAGGAAATCTCGACACAACAGCCAGATGGATCCGCAACTTCATTGACGTGCACCCCAGTTACAAGCATGACAGCGTCGTCAACGATGAGATCAACCATGATCTTATCGGCGCCGTGATTGCCATCGGCGAGCGGGAGACGGCCGGCCGTGACTTTGCGGGTCTCGGGATCCACGGCCTAGAGCGTCTGCTGAACGGCTTCCGGGGAGGATGCGGCGGTTCAAGCACAGCACCCAAGGGAGAGACCAACGGAGCACAGGCTGATGCCACTAACGGGTCACTGAAGCGCAAGAGCGAGTGGATTGAAGGCCAGGAGACTGAGTCATGAGGGGAAGCGTCATTGAATTTGGGTCGGCGTTCTTGGCTGCTTTTTTGAGCATAATAGGAGGTATCTAGAAAGAGAAGAGCAGGGATCAACGCTGGTTTCAGGATACAGCTGCTATATTGAAAGGCTATGCTGAGACACGGCACGGCTGTTACTGAAGACCTTGAAGCAATCAACAGAGGGTGGCACACTAGAAAGATATATAAACATTGGGCGATTTTACGGTCGTCCGGGTGATATCTATTCTGCGTTCCCAAGACTCGAGGCTCGCCTCACATGATCCAAACAAAGTCCATCTTATACGAGACTGTTCACTTGAACCAAGGATAGTGAAGTCTCAGTGTTGAATAGAGTTCAAAACCAAACATTCAACTATACCACTCTCCGCAATGGCCCTGAAGATCACATGACTCTGTGTTAGTCTGCATAGCACATTCGACATGTCAAGTTTGGCATCACGGACGGGAATTATCTCGTTTGTCTCTCTCGGAGCTTTTCCACAGCATGAGACAGAGCTAACTACAGCACATACATACCTAGGTATGTGGTTAGCAAGCAACTAACTAACTAGCTAGCTAACTGACGGATGGATCAGATCAGATGGATCATAGAGAGGCCATCAAAACGCCTCCTTGTAAGCGAGCTGTCTCCGTGAGCGAGAGAGGGCAAAAACGTTGACCTTAGCTTGGCTTAGGTACCTCCCACCGCAGTGGCTGTCTGGAAGGAATTCTCAGCCGTGCCGTGCCGTGCCCGGGGGAGGTGAAGATGCAGTATAGTGCCTCTCGGCCGATTCTAGAAAGAAAGACACGGTTCTAGTTGTTGGTTTGCTTTTGTTTTGGATTTGGCTTTGCCGCTGCAAGAGTCGCATGTCTTTGAGTTGTGGTAGTTTAAGGGGGCTTTTCTTTTCTTCTCGGGACCCCCTTTCTGCCTGGAATTCTCGTAAAGATCCATAAATCATGTTCTCTGGGCAAAGGAGAAAAGCAAAAAAAGCCACACTGGGGTAGCTTGGCGTGGCATTTGACGTGTAGCCTCGGTATTGATGTTTTTGAGGAGATATCATGAGAGATATCAAACAGGCACCTTGACCGGTCGCCGCATTTGGAGAGTCGAGACACCGGTGAGGGCTCGCTACAGCTGAGAGTGAAGGGTAGAATTGAGTTATCATTATCGGCGAATTTATTACTAGGCCGCAAGGCTCTGTAACTTATGATATCTTTGCTTTTTCCGCTGTCGCCCTGAGTCTACGGATACATAGTTAGGTGGGGGGCTACGGGGGGTATCATCTACGATGATCTGTAACATGGGATTCTTAGCTCTGAGCTACATACAGGAGAGTAGCTAGCTCGAAGCACGCGGCATGCGAGAGTGCGGCATATGGAAAAGGGATGTAGCTACAGCGGGACAAGATCTGCTAGACAGAAGGGAACGGAAGTGTCTCTGAGAAATGAGATTGTCGAACGGCGATGTGATCATGTGAGCGCTAGTAGACCAAGGCAGACAGTTCATACATACATACATACATAGTAAGAGAGATTAAGAGAGAGACAAGAGAGACAAAGATAAAGATACACCCAGAGAGTGAGATGGCCGATTCCGAATCCGATGCCGATGCCGATCCGAACGCGAATCTGATATGCATCGGGGCCGAGGCGGTTTGAGCTGAGATCCCGCGCTGGGTCCGGATCCGGAGGCCGGAGGATCAGACAAACTGACAAGATCAGGCATGATCAGTCAAGTCAAGACAGGTCAAGGCAGGCCAAGAAAGACAGCATGCATATAGCTCAGTTGGTGGTCACAGTTGCAGGTTTGTTTGGCATGAGTTCCCATGATAGATAGACATGTTGACCATGCATCAACTGACTCGTCCATTCTCACCCTAGCGATCAGCAACCTCTGCACAGAGACAGAGAATAAGAGACAAGTGATTGATTAGATAGATACCTACGGATAGATGCCCCTGAAATGACAAAAACATGTACATCTTTTTCTCGTATCCCTGTCTCGAAACTAGTGATGCAACTAGAGGTTAGCATTAACGGTGACCAACAGAATCTACAGCAGGGGATAGTATTGGATCGTACGGTAACCTTTCCGCACGGGACGGGGCTGAGTTTAGTGACCTTGTGGCAGAATTGAAGCTGATGAGAGATGCAAGGAATCGGTGATGTACTTGCATATTGTATAGATCAGCAGTACTGCAACTGCTATGTGATAGTCTTGAGCAAATACAAGACATTATATCTCACCCACATGATAGACATGATATGATATGATATTTTCATGCAACAACAACAACAACAACAACAACAACAAATATGTATCCTCTTGACGAGGAGATATACTAGCCAATAACGATAAATTACCATGTCTCACAACCAAGACCTACCCTACCTACTATACTGTACCTTGTAAGCCACCAACTCCATCGAAGTATGTAAAGTATACACGCCCTGCTGAAGCTGCTCATTCTGCACCTACAATTGCCGAAGCACGCCGCCATTCCAAACTGGGCGTTGCGTAGCGTAGCGTAGCGTTGCTCTCAGACATCAAAGGCTCGATCTCCAAACAGATTTTGCCTTGGCCGGATCGAAAAAATTGACCAGTCGTTCCACTAACTTGGAGCATAGCGGAACAGCTCAAGCTAAGTCAAAGTCAAGTCAAGTCAACGGTCAGTCGAGGTCGAGGTCCAGGTCCAGCTGAATGAGCCACTGAGTTTTGCCCAATCTAGCAGGCCGTATAATCTTGACGACGAGGTATTTGCTTAGTTGCAGATCTTGGCAGTAGCAACCGTAGAGATCCGACTGATGTGCTCATCTTGACCAGGTACCTGCTAGATACCCTCTACTCTCTTGTTACTGGACTTGAAAGCTTGGAGAGTCATGTCCCCAGTTGGTGGCTTTTCGCCGTTGTGACGGCTTCGGCCTAGACTCGGCCGTGCGTGTGCGTATGCATAACTCGACTCAACTGCTGTCTTTAGGAAACGGGTTTCTGGGCTATCAAAAAGTATAAAAAGTAAATAATAATAAAGAGGAAGAGGAAGAAAGAAGACAAGGTGACGTCGCCGCGTTGAATATCTCGGCAGTTATGATGTTTGCTGCCAAATGTCCAATAGTGTGGTGTCGTCAACGGAGACTCTACGTTAAATCAGGCCCATTCTCCGAATCCGAAATGAAACAAAACAAAATTAAGTTCTTTTGTCTGTTTTTATTCTCCTTTTTAGAATACTACATGCATGCATACACCAAATGCTAGATCAAAGAGAGACCCTTAATCCACCTCCATGCAACGTCAAAATGCAAGGGATCAAACCCTCACATCACAACACAACACAACACAACACATCTAGCACGCAACCAACTGGACTGAACTCAACTGACTAACAACCGATATCTGTCACTGAAAACGAAAACGCCCTTGATGTAAAACCACGAGGCCCTTTAGCTTGTCACATTCCTAAATGGCTTAGCCAGCTGTTTTGTCTTTGAACTCCCCTCCAACTCCTCGTCTATCTAGGTAGCTAGCTACCTTGCCTAGGCGGGCGTATACTCTTCTCCCTTGCATATGTCTGTCTACATACTCTAATGGACACGAAGCCCATGATTCAACCCCTCGTGCTTACCATGCTAGCGACATGCCTGTACCGACTCCATATATACAAGTTCTCATCCCAGAGACCCCCGGGTGAAGAATACGTATGTATGCTTAGGCTGAGGGAGGCAGAGACAAGACCGTGAACTAGGCCTATATCTGGAGACCTCGAAAAAGGACCCTTGCTTCTCTCCTCTCGGGTGGGAATTCCACGTGGCGGCGGCGGCCCTATTCCCGTCTTGCAACTTGGCTTTGTCTCTCTGGAATGTCGGCGGTTGAAAGGCGTCGAGTATGAGCCAAGAATGACGACGAAATAGGGTTGAAACGATATCTTTTAGAGTTTGTTTTCATAGGTAGGTAGGTAAATAAATAAATAACTCATCTCAACTCAACTCCATAGCGATCTAACGGATACGCTCAGTTCTCCTTCCAAAGACGTCCTAGCAGCTTAAACGTGGTGTTGTAGGAGTCTTTGAGCATCTATCCGTCTCTTGTCCATGTCTTGGACCTCTGTCTCTTCCGCGGCGTCATGTCTGAGGCCTTCTATACCCGAATCACCAAAAGGTGTTATGCATAACAGGTCTAGCTGAATGTCAAATCACTCCATTCTATATGCAGTACAGCACAGTGCAGCAGATACATTACAGCCTGGAAAACTTGCTCAGTAAATAGGCGTATGTATTACTGTAGGTCTCACGGTAATGCACAACACACATGGTTTGGCATGCCACCCGTCAGAGCCTCACAGAAGGACGATAATTTCTGGACCAACTCTTGGATCCTCCATGGACAAGCCACATGGATACTTACATGATAGCCTCCGTACATGTAATCGCCATGTAACGCAACATCAGAGAATCCAGCCAAGCACTTGCAGACACGCGGCATAGCAACTGAGCCCTCTTATCTTGTTCTCGCCCGTGTCACCGTCACCGTGCCTGTCACAGCCATTGTGATACAGGAGAGCAAGGGAGAGTTTCTCTCCCTCTCTTCATCCCCTCCTCTCTCTTTCTTTTTAACCATAGACTGCATGTTATATAATCCTTCCTGTGCTTCTGTCCCACCGTTCAACTCACCACATAATAGGGGAGGACCAGGGAAGATCTTGGAAAGACGTGCAGATCGCGTGCTTGCAGCCATGTTTCTGATCAATTATCACAAGAAACAGCGCATACGAGGCCTTGTGGAATCATCTCTTGCATTGGACATCCGTCTGGTGGATTTTGTTCGGGCTTTTGTGGTTCAGGCATCAAGACATATTCATGTATGTCTGGTCTGGGGATGACTTTGCAATCACACGCAGACATAACTTTCGATGTATTGTTGCACATGAAAATGTATCTGATATTACTGATACTCTATCGGAGGCAGAACCTAGCGCGTGGGGAGTTGATATAAAATTTATATCAGACGGATAACAAACACTCACACGTACATTGCCGAAGATCTCATAATGTCTTTATGATGGCAACTACCTTTTCGATACTCTCGTCTTATCTTGCAAGTCTCGTCGTGTCTCGTCTTGTCTTGTCTGTATTGTCTTGTCTGTATTGTCTTGGACTACGTAGCCTATCCAGAAACTCATGTCCACAACACCATCACCAACAACTCAGAAGCACATGTACATGCACGCACGTTCCCGTGTCCGATGAGTTCAAGCAAGCTACCCGTTCGTAAGATCTCCCGCTCGTGCCTTGATTAGCCTCCCGTCCCGTCCTCGTCTCCCATGTCCTTACCCCTATTGTTCTGTGTAACTCAGCCTGTCGAACCACTTGCTCACTAATGCCTCCGATGCGCATTGTCTTGTTGGCTTCTGTTTTAAAAGTCACTTCCCGTACAGATGAGCTGGCACCCGCTATTCCCGTCTCGTAGTCCTTATGGGGAATGGATAATCTCGAAATGGGTAGAGAAACAATTTGCTTCATATATTAAATTCAGCACATACTGTACTAGCAAGCTGAGTTGTCTTGTCTGTATGTCTGTCTGTCTATTTGTTTATTGTACCTGCAATGCGCCCACTTCGTCTTCTTCTTCTTCTAAACACTAATAAAGCAAGACACTGTAGATCTATGCAAGGCCGAGATATCATCATGTACTCCTAACCCCATCAAGGCAAATGATCGTCCTACATCTCAATAAATGACTAATTAAGCTTCGCCAATCTTTCGATAGTCTCGATGCCCGAGTGGCAAACACTCCCGTCCCTGCAGCCGCTGCTTCAATATTGGGCTGTGTAAAATTTATACTCAAGCTCACTCACATTCACACTCGCAGACTGTCACAGGGATATGTGCACTTTCAAGTTCGGCGTAGTTGATCACTTTGTGATTTCTCCTTTACCGCCCTAGACATCTCCTCTGCTGTAGACTCCCTCCCTCCTAGCCTTGTTGGCGTTGCTTTCCATGATAGAACTAGAAAAATGTCCTTGGTACCTTCAATTTACTCCTCTTCATGCCAAGTAATCTTTCAGCTTGGATACATGCCGTAAAACCATTGTAGTTTTCCTCCCAGTATAACCAATCCCACCCTATATAAAAAGTTCCTATCTCCTGCGTAGGAGCAAGGCCAACAAACACCTTCGTTGCTGATGTTGCGATGATTGCTCTCCGCTGCCCTCCGCCCATCCCAGTAATTTCTCCACTGTCGCGTGGTCCAAGAAATCTCTTTTGTCTAGAAAGTCAAACCTCTCTCCTCCCATGAACTCAAAAGCTACACCATGTTGAACATGGTGTCCGTAATTAGACAAACGCCTGTTATGCTACGGGTCCCTGCTCAAAGCCCAAGGTATCCCGGTTATAAAAACGTATATACAGAGAACGATGCAAAGTTGCCGTTCTGTTGGATCGGGTATTATTAAACGTGAAGATGTGTGCGTATGCGTGTATGTGTGAGGCGAATGTGTATGTTTAGACATGCGGGTTGCGAGCTGGTGTTCAAGTCATTCATGGGACAACCGAGCACCTATCCACAATGCCTTCAAGTGTCCATGAGCACTTCGTAGTATAGCCGAAACCATCAAGCCAAGACCTCATTGTCGATGAGCCTCATCTTTAGGACGAATCGACCTCTGCTCGAGTTGGCGTTTTCTTTCCAGTTTGGCGTAATGCAACCCGCAGGCGTTGCAGAGAGTCCGGGCTCCATCAGGTCCACGTCGCCATTCAGGGGTGTCGATTCGATTGCAACTGTGGCATCGTCCAGGAGGAGCAGCACGCTGTCCATCATTAGTTTCGTGTTGAAGAAATCAATCAGAGCCAGAAACTTACACCTCGACGCTTTTTAACTTCTGTAATACCATATGCTGGCTTCATTCCATCGCCGTACATGTTCACGTCGTGCTCTTCCTCGTAAGGTCCCTTCATCTTGGACCCTTCTCGGGCTCGTTCGTTCTGGATCGAAGTTTGCACCAAGTCACGCACTTGCTCCAGTGATCTCTTGACAAGTTCGATATTGCTGAGCATATCGCTAACTTCTCGTTCGGTAGGCAGTCGAGCTGGGATAGGATGAGCTCCGTGCTGTTCTTGAGCGATTCGGCTGTAAGCTTCGGCAAAATTAAAAATCGTACGAGACGAGGTGCCAATCTGTCAAAAGTCAGCGCTTTATGTTGGGGAAACATGCAACTCAGGTGACTTACTCGACTCAACGAGTCTTGATAGTTCCAGCTTTCGTAGTGCCTGTCAACTGTAGCTTCGTATCTGGCTCGGGCATATTCAGGGTCGTCCATGTGAGGAGGCGCTCTAGGATCGTAAGACCCGGGAATATGTGATGGCATTCCGTGTCTAGGGGAAATAGGATACGTAGGCAGGGGCATTTGACCTGGAGGCAGCTGGCCAGGCTGGTATGCGACAGGAGCTGGAGGGGGAGGAGGATGAGCGTAGGCACCATTGAGTGGGTGGTGAGGTTCAGGAAGCTTCTGCTCGGGATGGTGGTGGTGTGGAGGTAGATCAGCTTTGGCTGAAGGACTCTGGCGACGGTCAGAGACAGGAGGGAGCGATGGTCGGTTGCTGAAATGAGGACGAGGAGAGTCCGCAAAGGCAGGTCCATCTTGCCGAGGAAAGGATGAGGTCGGGTGGAGAGGCTGAGGAGACGAACGCTTCTCGGCCTCTGGGAATGATCGGGGAGCTGGTGCGAAGGGCGACGGCAAACTCGAACCTGACTGCAGACCCGGCGCATGTGCAACAGGATAAGGCCCAGGTTTAGTGCCCTGGATGACCTCCGAGATTGAGGGCAGCGACTGGCGATTTGAGGGCTCCAGATCGTCGGCTGGTTTTCGAGGTTCAGAGATCATGTTGGCAATACTGGCAGCACCAGAGCTGGGTTGTGAAAAACTGGAGAAAGGCGGTTGAGGTTGAGGTTGAGGTTGAGGTTGGTAATGGGCGGCCGGTGTGATGAGGGTTGCCGTTGCCATGGCGGAAGTTTCTCGATACGACCTGTCCAACAAGATATCCCGCGAGTAGGAATGATGATGGCGATGATCGGAGTATGGTTGATCGGGTTGAGGTGGGTGATGTATTTGGTGTTCTGAATTGGTTGCAGAGTGACGGCTGTAAAGACAAGAAATGTTAATATGGGAGGGGCAGACAGAAATATGAATACTTTCGAGTCGGGATTCAAACAGACCTTTGCCTGGCTCCAGAGTCAGCCGCTTCCATAGCGGATCTGGTAATTACTAACGATGATTTGGGACAGTTTTAAGCCCGTAGATGCATCTGACCTGGCTAGATCCGGTTGGGGGTGTATGTGATGGGTGAAGGAAAACAGCAGTACGAATAAACGGGGAGGGGGGTGGTAAAGAATGAGGTTCCAGTAGTAAAAGAACTGAAGGAAGCCAGGAATGGGTCAACACGGGACCAGGGTGGGAGATGTGACAATGGACTCAGGTGAGGGTTGGCAATGGGGTGTCAAAACGGGGAGGGGGCCGATGAGGCGAAATGAAAAGAGGCGAAGAGAGAAACAAATAGTAGGTACCAGGCTAGGCACAAGGGGGTGGGTAGATCTGGCGTGCGATGGACAACCGACAAGGGCCCTCGTGGTGGCGCTGAGCGGGACAGTAGCAGGGGGGTTCCGCCATATAGAGGTCCTGTCCTGGTTCGGATTGGGTTTGTTCTGGCCGACCGACAGGGGCTTGCTTGAGTTGGCTTGGGTCGTTCAAAGGCTGGCAGGGGAAGCGCCAAACTCAGGATTCCTCAGAAGTGGGAACGAGCTTGATCTAAGAACCACGATGATGCTGCTGCTGCTGATGATGATGGTACTCCTCCAAAGAACAGGGCGAGAATCAGAGTAGCGCAAACTCAAGGAGGTCGATTGCCGCGAGACTGATCCAATGGCCGGGGTCTGGGAACGTAGCGCTCAGAATGAGAGGAGAGAGAATGGACGAGTGGAGCTAAGAAACCACGCACTGGATTGCACCCGTTGACAGCGATATCGAAGCTAGCAACTTGACTGCGGAAATGCTCAATCGATGAACTTTGTAGTTAACACTGGCTCGACACAACCTTGAACCACGGCTGGTACACGGCTTGAGATGGAGTCGAAGTCGGGTATTAGTATGTGTCGGAACGGTTGATCAGACCCAGTACTGAAATTTGCGATTTAACCACAGTTGATGCAGATGCGCGTGGTAGCGTTCGTGGCTGTATATCTCAATGGTTTGTTGTTGTTTTTACCTAGTATGGATATTTCGATTTCGATATTTGCCTTTCTTTTTTTTCTTCCGTCTCCTCTGAGCTGGCTACTCTGTGGAAGCAACTAGACAGGAATTGGTTGACTCGCAAAAGAAGGTACAATATTGTACACAGACACGGAGCCGGGCAGCGCTGAGCCACTAGAATGGCGGGCAAGGACAAATCCTGCTGCTGCGGACGGTGGTGTCTCTGCAGGCGCTTGCGTCAGCGCAGGGACACAGAAAAGGACAGTACAGTACAAACGCTGTGGATAAGAGTCGAAAGTAGAGAGAAGGAGGATCGAAAATCGAGGTTTAGAAGAGAAGAGCCAGCTACTAATCTATTTGTTGCTGCGGGAATGTGGAGGTGGGAAAAGGTTGGGGAAGAGGGAGATGTTGAAACACGAAGGGCACGGAGGAGGAAAGAGGAAGGAAGGAAAGAAAGAAGGCTGCGTGCGGGCAGACTCGAGGGAGTGCAAGGTATAGTTCCCAAGCAGTACAACCTTCTGGGAATCACCAACAGCGCACTATGAGGAGATCAGATGTGAGATCGGCATCCTCCATTGTCATTTTACCACCGAAAAATGAGTGGTATGGGAGAAGCAAGCAACAGCCTAATCCAGTCCTGCACGCGCGGAAGCAAGCAAGCATAACCTATACTGTACATGGGAGCCAGCTCACGCCTGGCCCTGGGTAGATATAGATCAATTCCGACATCGATGCATCCATAGGTAGTTCAAAGCACGCGCATATTGGGGAGCGCAACAACCTTTTCCGCAACATCCAATAGGTACAGTACAATCCATAGTGCACCAACCTCCAACCAGGGGAGCTTTCGAGTCTGTCAGTTTCCTCAGTGCATGGATCGACCGGTACAATACCAGGGGCTTGCGGCGCGGTTATTTGTCAGAGATCCTTATCCAGATCACCCGATCAAATACGGCAATGCTCCTTGCCAGATCAACGATGACCTCTTTGCACATAACTATTGTTATGAGAAACCATCTGGGTATGGTACTGGATTTGTCAATGTTATCCCTGAAACCATGACCCGAGCAAGGCATCGAGCGTCACAAACAAATCGATCAGCAAGCGCGCCTCAGCAAGCTTTCATGCTGCGGCGTTGGGTTGTGACGCCTGGGGGAAACGGTCGCGGGTAGAGATACCGCCCACGCCCACGCGACAGGGATTTCAAGTTCGCTTCCACTGGCTAGGGGACACGATGGCATGACGGTTTACGATATGGTATGGGTGGGGAGAGGAGAGCGGTAGGGATCCGAAGAGTATCGATCATGGATGTGTGGGGCTTGGAAGAACAAACAAGGATCAGTGACCGATGAAGCAGACAAGGGCAAACGAGAAGGCCATGTTGCCCTAGGGCTGGCTGTGGTATCTCATCTGTAGCAAGATCTCGGGGAACTTGCATCTCTTCACATGCTATCATCATCAGTATGCATCCCTTAGGATTCCGTATTCATCAGCCATCACTGCGCCGCTGTCGCTGTCGCTGAGGCTCTAGAGCGAAAGGTGAGAGTCGAAGAAAAAGACGAGACACTGGTGTACTTTTCACCATTGCCGTCGATTCAAACACTGACCCAGGCTTTGCACCAATTGCTGGGGCATGACGATAGCCCGGTGCAGTAGCGTCTAGGCGTTGGAGATCTCCAATCTCAAGTTCTGCAAAATGGTACGACTTCCGGGGGCCCTTGCTCCTGGGGTCAGCAGCGGTCTGGTTTTAGTAGTCCACAAACACAGGGAGACGCCCCCGGACCACACCACTCAATGCCACTCAAATGTGTGCTTATGATTTTTTATGAAGCTCCCACCTGGGCAACAAACCACCTTTATTCAGGTCTTTTTTTCCAGTGTCGTATCGCGATCATTGAATCAATAGTGAGGGCGAAATCAGCGAGCGAGTCACTGCTGGGAAATTATAACCCGGAACTGCTATTTCTCGGAGAGAAAGGAAAATGAGCACATTGGGAAAAGATCCCTAGTCTAGCTGGGAGGCCTTGCAAGAGTGGTTTGCAGTGAGTGTTATTGTTGAAACTTAGCATTCTCTGACTGAGCTGGAAACTTATCTCCCATCGACACATCACATTTCGATTCAGCACAGGTCCCCTGCCAACTGTATTATACATACAGTTGCATTATCCCATCCCCTGCCGCAATGCGCTAAGGGCGTGGGAGCTAGGAGTGCAGCGCTAAATTGAGAGAAATAGGGGCAAAGAGCGAGAAACATTACAAATGACGGCTCAGATGGAAGATGCGTGAGATTGGCATACGGGAGGTGGAACGAGATAACCCGAGGCTCAAGGTGTCGATGACGCTGAGGAACGACGGGCAAGCTGGGTGACACTGCGAACCGCATTGAGCATCTAGGAACGATGGGATGAGCAACGATGGTTATGGGGATTTTGGCAACGAGGACATAGTAAAAGCATTGATGCCAAGCCGCTTCATCGAGCCCTTAGAGTAATGACGAACTGATGAATGTTGGACAATGGACGATGCGCGAGATGGGCGGCACCGCAGCTAGGGACGTCAGTGGGCAAGGACCAGGCCGTCAGCATCTTATGCCCACCTGGCTAAGGAGCAGGAGGTCCCATATGGAACCCGTCGAACTTACATGGAAGAAACCTTGTCGAGTTACCCAGACTGCACTTGATCTGAGCCCAGCACGTGTACCTCGAGTGTAGTCCCTTATGGGAGAAGCCTAATCCGAACAGCCCCCGCGGCTCCGCAGGGATGGTCCATCCGCCACCACGCGAAGTTGTCGACTGGGCGCCTCTGGCGGATACACATTACCCAGGGAGCAGAGCAGAGATGGTCTGCGGACCTAATCTCTCAAGATCAGACACGCCCTCGATTAGTGCGCCGCCCTGATGAACGTGTGGTGGGCATGTCGCCACTCCACTCTCCTGGCAAGCCAAGTCAAGATGAGATGAGATGAATACGTAGATTCCATGCTTGCGCTTCATCAGTACTAACATACATACTAACGTAATGGAAGATGCTTCCATTAGGCCATCCAATACCTATCGCCCAACGACAGTCCGTCATGTTTCAGCCGATGATTGATCGTAGATGGCTTTTGGTCGATAAATTTGACGAGCGTAGGATGTAACCCTCAGTAATGGCATGTCCGATGCATATAAATGCAGACGAATGCCAGACCATGCCACGCCATATGAAGTCCAAGTAAGTTTATCGTGTAATACCAACTTCAGTTCTCTCCCACTGCGGAAAAACCTGGTGATGGCATTCGTCGACCTTGCGAATAACAGGCAGATGGCTTGCCCGCCTCAGATCATGAAACTTCAAGTCAAGCAGAAGATCGTATCACTAGCCTGCCCCTCAAAACCAATGCTGCGGAAAGACATACCATAGTAAGAGATACTAGCGCAACACGGTATAATAAGTGTGTTGTGCATCACTGTACATCATATCGTCGTATCCCGGTTGCCCGATCCATTCTCACCCCAGCATCATCCTGGTGGTCCATCGCGCATTCTCATGTAATCTCCGCCGACCCATTCTCACTGTCCTTCCAGAACAGCATACAAAATAGGAAAGGCGCGTGTGCCCTCAAGTTACTGTTCCTGTGAAGCTTTGGGCTTCGACGCATGTCAAAGCTCGGTTTGATGCTTCATTTGCCTGGTGATGAGCCTCGTTTCTCTACCATCTTGGCTGTGACCCTCAGATGCAACCTTGCAATCACAAAGACCCTGACGGAATCATGATCTGCACGGGCTCGTGCCATTAATGTGGTAGAGGTGAGACCAATGTCGCATATCAAAAGAACCTAGAACAACATGACACTGCCGCAGTTCTCCAGAAGTCTAGAATGGGTTGTTTAAAGCACTGGCCTTTTCTTGACGTCGATGAATTGCTTAATCTCCTCCGCCAGGGTCCTGTTCCTTGGGAACACGCGAATTTACCTCCATGCACTGCTAGGATGGCAGATGATGCTCCCACGACATGGGTCTCCCTGCTAGTTACCACCACAGATAGTGAACATCCTCCCTTGAGAGAGGTATCATTCACGATGCTGTTTCCAATCGCTTGGGACTGCATCGGCTGTGCCGCTGAATGTCTGTCTTGTCTTGTCATGAGCTTAGCGAGCCAGCAGAGGGCCTTGCCTGGTTATTCGTCATTCCGCCATTGCTCCAAATTGTTTTTTTCATTGTCCAGGAGTGTAAACACGTTCTTTGGAACATATATATCCCCCAAGCCTGGCCAAAAACTGCCGTGTCGCGCGACCTAATTTATATAGGTGAGTAGTATATAGGTATTAGTAGTGGAGGCTCGTCATAACCGATCTTGCCCAGGTGTCGAGAAGGCGGTGACTTTTGTGGGCTATCAGATGCATGCAATTCCATTGAATGCTCCCGTTTTCAGATGTATATGGTGAAGAACATATCTCGAACCTGACCTCAAGTACTTTGGCATTGAGTAGTTTTCGATACACCCAACCGACATTCTAGCAAACTGTCTCTCCGGATCGCCTACTATTGTTAGCTACATATGATGGCGTTAGATATCTTGCAGCTCGCCTGTTGACTACTGCAGTGCTACGGCGTTACGTTGCTCAATGATGAGACTAGCACGACTCGGAGAATTCTGCCAATGCGGTACCAGCACATACTAACGTACTGTACGTCCTGTGCCATCAGGAATCGCGTTTCTAGCCGAGCCTGCTCAGGGATGCCTTATTGATGCTACGTACTCACCGGAAAACTCTGCCATGTCACGTACGGAGTACGACTGGCAGTCAATCGAATTCAATCAGTAAAGGGACTACCTATGCCTACCTAGCACAGCGTATACCTACTAATGTTCAACGGGGAAACGGAAATGGAATGTTTCTAGTCATTCTAGCCTTGTTCCTCTCCACCACTGAGGTGGAATCCAATCCAACGGTGTAACTACTAACTAACTGTACTGTACCCAAGGTAGGCAGCTGAGGCGCCCAAATCGCAGGGCTGCCCGCTGGAGGAAAAAAAAGCCCTGCCGAAAACTGGAGTAGTCCACTTATTTACCGAACCGATGGAAGCCCCAATTGCTTCCATTCTTCGAACGGCAGTCAGCTCCTAATCTGTCCAATCTGGCCTAGCTTCATTGACCTTCAACATTAAATCGACCCACCAAGATCAAAAGAGCACGATGCAAGCCTCGAGATGCTGGGTTTCCTGCAGGATCATGAGTTTTCATCTTTAATCTCCTCCTTGCTTTTTTCCGTACCCACCCCTAAATCCCGAAGCTTTCTCGAAATCATTTGGCGGCACGTTCCATCATTGTTCCCGTATCATACGTTTTCTTGCCATATTGCGATCCGATCCGACCTGTTCCCCGGGTCATGATATATTTTCTGCCACGTCCAATACAGTACATACTGTCCATATACCCGCCAATGTGCAAGCATTTGCCTGTTGGTGGATCTATTCGATCGTCTGGGTCCCGTATCTGTCCCACCTGGCTTCCATGTTCAAAGGCCCTGGATATAGCGAATCGGATAGCAATTTGTCCCTATATCTGACAGTAAGTATGTAAGCATGGTGACTGCTTGGCGAACATCGGATCCGTATCCTCGTTGTGCCTTGTATGCCAGCCGCACGGGTTCGATGGCTAATACGAGAGTTACTCGGCTTGTTTATGGTGTTACACTTGTTCAAAACGGCCAATATTTTGCCCATCATCATCACAAGAGCAGTAATGTGCACATGGAGGCTCAGGCACTTTCGATCTAGGGTGCCGCCCAATGAGACGGCGGGACATGGGCTTGTGCTTCCGTCATGCTGTCCTCTCTGCTGTATACAGAACTGTCATTAACGGTCGTCTTCCCCCCTCAGCCCGTAGCCCAAGGGTTCCTATTTTCGTTGAAGACTTGACCACTGTTCGTTCTGCCCCGAAATCGTGAGAGGCACCTCAGACAGCCGAGCTTTCCCTTCATATGATACTCGACCGTCCAACATGCCCTTGAAAGGCATTAGTATGCACAAACTGACTTTCACAGAATACCTCGGCATGAGGTACAGAGCAAATTCTTCAATGCAAGAAACATTCAGCGAATCGCTGGCTCCTACCTGCATGTCGAGTCAGGGGTGTCAAGTTCGGGAATAGCAGACATGAACTACCTTGAATAGGGTGCTCAGGGTCATGCATGCATGCTTCGCCGGGCTGAAGAAAAAGAAATGTGCCCGACTTGTCCGACTCCCACATTTTGCAATCGGCAAAAGCACCATTTCATTATCATTCTTTTGTTCCAGCAATGCGGACACCCTCGTCTGTTACAGATCATCGTGGGCCATATGTATATCAGACTTACAGTATTTATATCGGGTAAAATATCGCGGGTAGATATCTCCGGCAAATTTGTTCTTACCACAAGACTTGCAATACCGGTATTGACCCGTCAAAACACACCAACCCAACGCAGTTACACCGCCCTCCTTCGCTTCGAGCTCGTGGCGTTAGACCAGAAGAGAAAGTTCCAACGGCCGGGATCTAACGCTAGAGACAAATCGTCGATTCAAATGTGCCGAGATGGTCGATTCTGGGTGGTCAGCCAATGGTCAAGTATCCGTAACGGTTAGTCGATTGTTACTGGCTAGAGGCTTGCTAGGCCCGGCCTGCGTGAAGAAGCTGTGCTGTGCTGTGACTGTGCGACGCAGGACGGTAGCCAATGTCGTCAGGGGCTAGATCTCGAACATTGTGGCTATCCCCTGCGCCGAAGGGATATCTACATAATTCCTAGTAGGCCAAGCAATTCATGTGGAAGCGATCATGAGATCCCCATGATGCGGCGTCGTGCACGGTTGGAGGTAGAGACCAATTCGAGCCACTGGCAACCCGTCTTCGCCCACCATGAGCCTCAATTGCGTGTCTTTGAGTTGCCACTAAGCCCTCCTTTGACAAGCCACCACACGCTGGATATTGAGAATCGGATTGGGCTCTGTGGGCCGGCCCAGCTAGATCTCACACCGTGGCAGGCTAGAGAGACTAGAAGCCTAGAACATCGTCTACTGCAGCGAAGGCTTGCGAGGTGGTCTGATGTCGATCACTCTGTGGGACTACAGTACAGTAATTATTACGCGGTAGTTGATCATGGCAAGCTTAATCCTTGAGCACTAATGTAGCCATCCAGCCTCCCCCCGAATTGACCCCCACAGGCTGCCGCCTGCACACGACCATGCAGTTGTACAAAACAGCCATTGTTATTGCATTCATTGCATATGATAAAGAGGCAACAGGCGAGGTTCTTGAGGATGGGGGTGCGCGGCTGATCAGGTTGAAATACATCAGCTTTGCTGTTACACGGCCAGTCATCAGACACTTATGGATTCTTACATATTTGTGAACCCTGAGCAGTCGCCGACTAGCCTTGGGTTTCATTCCCTTCAAAGGTACAGTACTTAACGACGAGAACAATCCTTTCAAGACTTGCAGTGTGTAGTAGGTTCCTTCCCCCAGACAAATACTGTAGTCCCGGTCGGTGGGAGTAACTGGGGGGGCGTTTTATGTGATGCATCTTGATTCACGCCTCACACCGGACGGTGCGTAGGTAGGTAGGTACCATCTATCTACTAGACTGAAACTAAGGATTGCGGGCGCGTTTCCGCACACTACACCAGATCAGATGCGCCCGTCTCAGCTGGGTCTACGTACATGTATACTAATATTAAATCATCGATTTCTTTAGACGAACGGGACACACTGCAAGATCCAGGTATCTCGATCCGCTATACCCCGAGCTATCGTATCGGCCGATGCTATCCTGCATCCTTCATCCTTCTAAGTTCTATCGTGACGTTGTGCCAACCACCGCGGGTACTTTGTCCCGCAGTGCTGGCACCACCCAAAGAAAACAAAGTCGCCAGATCGAATGGTTTAACTGGAGTAGACTATGGCCCCCAGTGGTGAGCAAGTTTCCCACGATGTTGCATCGGTCACTGCCCGTTTCCTGTTCTGGTATTCAGGTGCTGCATCCGTACTGCACAATCTGTACAGAGTACTACATTGGAAAACAGCCCCCTTTGCCTTGTGAGGAGGTCTCATCTTCGGGGGTTTTTTCTTGTTGCTTTCTGGGTGGTTAGGTTTATCTGATGACTGGTAACCAATGACCTACTTGTAGGTGGATCTGGAAGCTTAACGGTAGCCGGGGGCCTCAGAAACGTGTTTGACTTGAAGCTAACAAACTTACAAACTTATGTATGGACAAAAGGGTAAAAAGGTTGGTCCATCCAAAGGTTACCATTACTGAATGCGGATGGCCTCTCCACTGGGAACACACGTGGTGGACCGCAAATGCAGGGCGGCGGGCGAACTGTCTCTCGAATCCCACCAACTGGCAACATTCCACTTCGTGCAGGTGAAATGCTTGCACTGTAGGAGAAGACTTTACTACTCCAGTAGGTACAATACTTGTACGTACTTTCGTTATATACGAAATAGAGACAGAGTTCTTGGACAATGACCGTCGCCGTATCCGAGTGTGGGCCCGGGGCCGAATGAGACGGCTTGGAGATGCCAAGCTTGTTAACGATGCAAAAGTTCATGATCTCAGGAAGAACCTCGACTAGGTACTGACTGGCTGGTATTACATGATATCACGCTGGAGAAGCAGATTGTGGAGAGATTATTCAGTACTGCTCAAAGCTCGGGCAACTTGCCTTGGCCGCAATAAGAATTCACACGCATGATGGAGATGGTCCACATCCATAACATACATACCTTCCAGGAAATATAGATCTACGCATCGGCTCCTGGTATTGATGCAATCTCTGATTCACATCCGTTTGACAGGCATCCCTTCCAGGGCTACAATAATCGTTGCTTTTTTCCGTTTTTGAAGTTCGCATAGGTCATAGATACGAGGCCCAGGAACCAAACTTTGTCGGCAGTTGGTCAAAGTTTATTATGAAATCTACCGAATGGAATCTGCAAAGTGTCGATTGCGCTGGTCTCGTCCAACAGACTTTGATTATGAAGGTTCCAACTTCATAAAACGATGCTACAATGAAGTCCATGAGCGTTGTGTCACTCTTAATAGCACCACAGGGTCTTGCTTGCTGTTGGTAATTCTGTTCTGTTGGATCCTTCTAGCCTTCCTAGTCAGGCACCCCGTTGAACTTCCATTGCGGGAAAAACGGGGCAATCTCCCGCTGGGGCTTCCTTGTCCTTCACTGGGCAGTTCGTGCCATGCCAAATTATTATGACAGCAGGTTAACCTACCTAACTTCAACTAACCAGACATGCTATGTACCATGGGAACCATGGCCCGCCTTCGGTCAACTCTACGAGACAAGATCAAAGCGCGCTGTTGTGTTGTAACGATAATGGCCAGCGGCTGGCTCTTGATTGAACCTCCCGGCCCTTCTCGTCCTCGTTGATGACAATCTAATTCGTCGTCGAATCTCGTTTGAGAACCCGCTTTCAATATTCTTAATCCTTACCACATGAGACGTCTGGTCAAAGGGGAAACGCCTCTTTAACTGCAAATCGTCATCAGCAGTGATATGATAGGCACTCAATATCATTTTGAACTAGGCAGAGTCATCTCGCTGCCACTGTTGAATGTTGATGTTCAATCCGACTTCGGCTGGCCTCAAACCTGCGCCAGCCCAAGCGATGTTGATCAGCGCGAGCTATCGGAAGTGACAGAGTGGTTGCCGGCATGGATACCTAAAGTGTCACTTTGGTAAATTATCCCCGATGGATCTCATGCAAGCGCCGCTGCTCTCTACATATGTATATACATTCAGTACAGTACAGTACAAGAGCCTGAAAGTTTCAATCCCCGGCTTCCAGCCCTCCGCCAGGGGCCCCTGGCCATCATCGACTGGCCTCCCTTCGATCTTCGCAAATCGACTCTGTACATGGGCCCAGTGATAGTTCGTATGAAAGTCACTCTCCAAGTTCTCCTAACCTAACAAAACTAATAGTGCAACAGGGTATGTTTTCCCAAAGGAACGTTATGCATTAAGGATTCATGCTGTTGAGCAAACTCAGACACATGTCGACGGTGAGCCCCTTCTTGCTTTCCCATCAGATGTCATGGTCGTTCTGACAGGTCTCAAGACTAGCCTAAACCCGGGGGTGCTCTCGCGGCACAGATATCGTATAATATTCGCCGAGAGTTTAACC
This sequence comes from Fusarium secorum, assembly GCA_013363185.1. NCBI lineage: Eukaryota > Fungi > Ascomycota > Sordariomycetes > Hypocreales > Nectriaceae > Fusarium > Fusarium secorum. Next base: position 34,134 of record JABEEM010001159.1, read on the forward strand.
ACAAACAGGTATTCTGAGGTACATCTCGCGCAGTCAACTTAACCCAAATGACCCCAACCGGACCAATGTGACGGGCGTTGGCAAGGTCTCATCCACCCGTACATAATTAACGCAAAACAGATCTGATATGATAAGTGGTTGGTTAACAGCACATCCCTACCACTCAATATTCTCTGGCCAACCACGCCCGTCCCGACATACCTAAGCTTGCGCTGCAGCCTCTCGATTCCAACGGTCTCGATGATGCACAGCACTCAAAAAAGCAACAAACAACGTTGATTGACAAGGCTCAGCTCGTCGCCAGCCCCTTCTCGAGAGCCGATTTGCAGACATGCTTGTCACTTTCTTACAGTACGTATTTCTTGAGATACTGATAAGCGCAGCATCAGCAATGTGATATGGCGAGTCATTCGGCAGTACTTTCACATCGTGCATGATGCGTCGCAAACCCCAGACTCAATCTGAGATGCCGTGTCAAATTGAACAGGCAATCATACCCTCTTCTGAATAAGCGTTTTGACACAATCAAGCATGAGGCCTCCGCCGTTTAATCATATATGTGCTGTGTATCCGTAAAGCTAACTCTAATAAGGTGCCGGGAAACAGTAGCCTCATATGCGAGGCCTTGTCAACTGCCGACAACGAACCATGGTGATATTCTCGAAACCAAGCATCTCGTGATGGCGACTACCGCGAACACCTTTGCGACCCTTGGGCGGACTGACAATGATCGTTGATTGGGTGTTCAGTCCTCATAAGCAGAGCAAGATTTTGGGGGAAGTAGGACCGTCCCCACGGCACATTCAGCCAACGCCAGCCGATCGGATCACGGTACAATGACGTGGCCGTGCTTCCGCAAAGAGGCCCCCAGATCGATTCCTGATTTCTGGGGTCTACACCTTGAGTCCTTGGCCTCGAAACATTGCCGAGGCGCACACGGAGATGCAGATGGAGCTATCCACCACAGTGCTGGTGACGGATTCCAATGCTACGCCAAGTCCTACTGTGTTTTGTGAGTTGACAGGGGTGGGTTGCGCCCGAAGCGATCGGTGAGGGTTTAGGCGTTGCCCGTGGCTCCTCCAAACGCCAGATTCCCGCTCGGTCAAGGTCGCTAGTTGGTCATCATATTGAGCAGTCAGATATACTAAACGGATTTTGTGAGCTGCTTACCACTCGCGGAAGGGATTTGTGCATGTCACCACCATATCAGATACCACGATCCTGAAGAAGGCACAATACTTATGTATTCATATTTAGGCTGAAGACCAGCGGCGAAGCATCTGACACAACATATCGTGCAATCATTCCAAAAGGATGGGTTCCCACTGAGCAGCTCAGTCAGGAGAAACAAGGACAGGGGTCTATCGACCATCAGCACCAGGACGGAATGGCGGGAACCCTGGGATCTGGCTTGCTGTGGGGCGGATTCGACAGTGCGATCGTCTGATCCCAGGGCGCCGTGCGCTAGTGAGATCCTGCCCGTCCCGGAAGCACACCACACCGCTTTCAGTGCTTCCATACACCCCGTTTCAGTGAGGGCAAAACCAAAGACCGTCAGTGGTGTTCCGAAGCCTACGGTCCACCAGCAGGCGAAGTCTACGACAACAGTGACACTTCCAGACTTGATTCATCAGCTCCATAAGTTCGATTCATATATGCATAGCGGGATAGGGACTGCGTCAGGGCTGCAGGGAGACACAAGAGACTTCTGAAAAATCTGAGATCCTGGGCCCGCGCATGGATACGTCGATCGCAGAACTCCATTAGCTCAGCATGTCAAACATGCAGCAAGACCCTTGGAACCTACCAAGCTTCCTGTCCAGGTAAAACGGGAACCAGCGCATACTACCGGCCGGTATTATACTATCACCCACCAGTTAGTTCTACAAGTCTGTGTCGTTTGCGCTTTACCGCCTGCGCACGACAAGCGCCGAGGGTTATGATGTATTAAGTAAGGTCCTTGTGGTCTTATCAGAATTGGCAAGAAAGTTATTGGCTACCATTACTCAATATCAACCTTGGATGAATGCCAATGTAGTCTTGGCCAAGAACAGTCAAACAAATCACCACTTTGACAACCGCCGCTGACTTGACTGGCAGTTCTCGACCCTCCTTTATTCAAGTTGTGAGCTAATAGTGCTTGTGCAAGTGTACAGCATATCTGCACTATCATTGAAGGAAGGGTGCACTTCAAGCCACATCACCCAGCTACGTTTTCACAGTACGCACAGGTATGCGTGTGGTGCTTTCTACTAACCTTGGCATTGAAGAGTGGCCTGATTTTGTAGAAAGCCACTATCGGGCACTTGCACGGACTGCCCAACTCATTCTATCTCCGGACCGCTTTGACGGTTGGTCAGCCTCGTTGGATCGTAATCGCTCGCGACAAGGCTAGCGGTCAGAACGTTATTTGCATCCGTGTACAAATTGGCCGTGAGAAAGAATCTACCAAGCAACCGCCACGTTCTGGCCTTGGGCTTTGAGTTTTACGAGTCAACGGCGCTGGGTAACAACTTTTAACCGAGCTCTAAGCGTACGCCACCAAAGGCATTCACGCTATGGACAGTTTTACGGAGTCTTCTCATTGCTGGTTCTTGAATTGTGGAGTACGGTATTGGCGTCAATGGCTTCGGGCAGTATTCCGCACCAGAACTCTCAACCTCTGGAACTGTTTATTATCTGGTCAGTCCAAAGGGATGTTCTCAAGCTAATAGGGCATCATCTTTGCTAGGGCGCCTGGTCGATAGCCGTACCATGGCACGAGAAGTTTGGTTCTCCTTCTTCTGGCACTGGCACTGGCACCGATCCGTCGTGTCAGCCTTGCCAACCCTGGCTAGAAGCCAGACTTGACCGATAACTTATTTTCAGCCGGCTGAGGCTTCTTTGCTTCTTCCACAGACTCTCTCAAAGAAAACTTGGGACCCATCATGTTAGCTGGGCTGGCGTGATCGATCAATTAATCATACGATATGCTGAAAAGCTTGTGCATCGGCTCTAGGAAAGTTTCCTTCGGAGTGATGAGATGCGATAAATTGTCCAGTCATCAATCAAGTTGCGAATTACTCACAACCTCCAGTGCCGGATGATTGACGTTGACAAGTATAGATGCAAGCAATATGGATAAGGGAATACAATGCATACAACATGGCAGAGTAATTGGTGGGAGGAGGGAACTGAATCAAGCCCCTTTCTCTCCCTCTTTCTCTTTCTTCCCCCAGCTTTCTGTCCAGAAACTTCCTCGTGCGGCAAAGACCTTGCCGTGCTTTTGACTCCCAAGAATGTCATCGCATCTCGGCTCATCTAATCGCAATCGCATCGTATCGTTATCGTATCTCATCTCCCCCAAAATCATGGCGGGGAGCCACCCTGGCTGGGCTGGGAGCTGGTTGACACCCCACTAACTACCTACTAACCTAGGCACGCCCCTTGATTCTCCTTGACTCAACTTCAACATGTTGATTCACTTCGATGCTTACCTTTCAAGGGCAATGACAGACTAGGAAATATCATCGACGTGTCCATCGGTTCATGGAAGATACGGTCTTTTTGGGAACAATCCCCCCAATTCCGGCACAATCTGAAGTTGAGCTTGGGGTTATACTGTCGCCATCACAATCACATATAGGAAGAATGGTACCAAGTGACCCTGATCAAGCACATGCCTTGAATATAAGTTACATAAGTCGTGCCAGTTCACGAGACAACACACTGACCATCGTCATGAGTCAAGCTGAGCATCATAGTGAACGCCACGCATGATAGGCAGTTCCAGAAAACCCTTCGAGAAGAACACCAAGCAGTGATTTGGTTGAGCCAGAGGCGTCAGCCAAATGGGAGAACTGCCAACCTAGCGTGTCCTTGATTTTCGGTATCTTGTTTCCCATGATCATGATCATGACAGGAGGAAGCTTTTGGCGAGAGCATCACCACACCATACCATGACGCAACTTGTTCCCCGGCAGTCTCCATCACGGTTCATCCATGTCCTGGGTTCATTTTCTAGCTGCGTTTCCGTCGGGTGATATCTGCATGCTCTAACGGCTGCCTTTCTTTTTCCACGTACGTTTCGTGGCCTAATCGTCCCACGAATGCTGCATTAGCGCGTGGAATTGTATATGGTGGTCGTCGATGTTTGCTTCTTCTTCTTCTCCCGCCCAGGCAGTCCCCTCTGGCATGCGGACATCATCTCGAGGCCAATTTGCTTTTTGCGCATCCCTTTTCAGTTTATCATGACATGATTCTGGTAACCCGTCAAGGACAGGCATTACCATCTTCATCTTCGGCTCCGCACCCCGGAATTGTAACGCAGACCAAGGGCTGGGCCGTCCTTCGCGTTGACTACCGTGGAGCTTCTGGCGCAAGGTCAAAGAGTTGTAAAGTGGGCCCTTTGAGGGTCTACTTGGTCTTGTATCGGACAACACATCTCAAGGGCCCGAGATCATGCACTTGCTAGACTCCAACTTAGTCATGTCGAGTGTTGAGTGCGGTCTATCCATCACCTGTTGGTCTCTGGTGTGACATGAATGGAAATGGAGTAATCGTCAGGGTAGGTGAACCCTTGTTGACATAAATGACATTCTAGTCATGGCCATGCCGTAACTTGCACCTGGGGGTGTGAAACTGAAGTCTGCGTCTTGGTCAACTGGGACAAGTTGCCATCGTGGCCAGAATGCCCGTTTTACTCAACTCGATCTCGGCCAGGCGAGGTTCCACGCGTTGGGGACAAGATATGGATACCCTTATGGAATTCATCTAGCAAATCCATGGGGATGGCAGGATACTCTGCTGAGAACGACTTGTCCGAGACTATTGATGCTCCGGCTCGTGAGCTGGCCATGGCGTTGATAAGATCAAGCCCCTGGACCCTTGATTTACTTCTCCTCGGGTAATTGTGTTGATCATTCTGGATGGGTGCTGTGGTTGGCTAGTTTCAACTCAATAGTGAGTTGACTCGCAATGACCTTGGGACCTTAGGTCGCGTCTAGTTAGTGCCTAAGACTGAGCTGAGACGCTAATTGCTGCATCTCAGATCCCGCACGTACAGTATCCGCACGCATCAGTCAACTGGCTCAACGGCAAGGGCTTTTCTCTCCCTCTCTCCCTGCCTCAGTCGCTCGCTCTCACCGCTGATGGCGCTGTCGAGAAACGGAGTCATTCACAGCGCTAGAAGGCCCCCAGATCAGCCAAGAGATGATGTGGGAATTTCGAGACAGCGGCTCCGTGACCGATCCAGGGTCCTCTGATTCAAGACTCAGATCGAGCGAGGTCCTCTTTCTGGCATCTCAATGGACATTGTTTGGCCCAGTGGGTTGAAGCTGAGATTAGGGCGAACCCCAGCCGCTTCTCCGGGGCACAGCTATACTGAATCGGTGGTGGGTTTCCGAGCAGCGCATATGTGGGCAGCGCCATGGATGCGCACAGCATACATCCACTGTCAATGCACAGAGCATTCAGGTCTAGGTAGGGAGTGCGTGAGAGTGAGTATCAAGGAGAGCGAGCAAGCTCCTGTCGTGGGAAGGGTGAGGCTTACGAGCCGCCAGATTGACCCTGCGTGCATCTACAAGCCATGGCCGCCGTGTCTCTGACTTGGCACTTACTTGAGACAAACCAATGCCGACTATTGCAGATGAGATTGAGCTTCAAAGTCTCCTGCCAGATTGGGATGTCATTTGGACTCTATACTCTTAGCTGAGCTGAGGTAGCTAACGAAGTACTAACTTATTAGTACTTAGATTGGCTCAGTTGAATGATTCTAGCTTCAACATTTCAATATGCACGAACCATCTCCTCTCGAGAGCGTTGTGCTTCTGCTTTGGTAGTCATGGCAATCTTCTTCATGTGTTTCAACATCAGATCATATCATGAGTAGACTCGCTGGTTGCTTTTTGTCTTTGCCGCTTTAATCCAGTATTATTTGTACGTGCACGATGGCGATGTGGTTGGAAAAACCTTGCTTATTATGCAATATGGCAACGGTGACGGCCGTATAATGGGAATGTGACCGTTTCTCTTCTTGGCTATTCCTTGTTACCTGAGTGGGTAGACTTTGTTTTCTCGTCCCGCGCGGCATGTGAGATCTCGGTTCTTTGATATGATACATATTTTTTTTGTTGGTTGGTAATCTTCATAATATGATATGACATAACAGAGTTGGCCGATGGTTGGTGGTTGGTTTAGAGAAGGCTTCTGGAGACTACACGCGTAAGTTATGTGATAGATCGTTGTTTTTCCATGGGTCTGTTTGTCCTTGCGGTGCATTACGTGTGACCTTTTTTGAGGTTTCGGTTTCATCATGAGGTTGGCTCGCCGTGGTCGAGGACTGGTGTCTAGGGTACCCAGGAACTATAGGCAAATACGGGCAATTTTAACATGTCACTTTCTCCGTCCTGTATCTCACTGGTCTCCTGTGATTTGGTACAGAAGCTGGCTCTTTACTTGATAGCACGTCAGTGTGAGATCTGGATGGACGCTGTTCCTGGCTAAGCAACATAGCTCAGCATGCCATTGTTCATGCATGAAGCCGTAAGCACACGTGACAACTCGCAGGCACAATCGTCCCAGAAGTACACCAGCATACATAAAAACATTGCGAGGAGCGAGATGCAGCTGCTTGTTTAGGCATAGGGTAACCACCTAACTCATGGACTTTTGAAGTTACAGTATATGCTCGACCCTCCATAAGTTTTGGGCAAACATGCTGTGGCGGCCAACAAGCCATGGAAACTCATAATAGGTAGGCCCATACATCGTTTGTTCATGATGCAATACAATGCATTAATCACCAGAACCAACATGCGGTACAAAAAGATAATTTCTCGGCCGATGAAGCAAGAGTAGGTTTTAGGGACTCCCAACTAAATTCTAGAGTGTAAACACTAAACAACGGCAGGCCGAGTTGTAAAGCCACAAGGTAAATATACGGCGAGTCATATATCACAGTGTCACGACAGTATGTAAAGTGGCTCCAAGCTGTAGAATAAGTTAGTATCAACAAAACATGGCCTCCTCAAGGTTGAGGAACACAAGGTTCAGAGGCTGCAGTGCCAGTAAAAGCCAATTGGTGCTAAAAAGCCAGGACTTTGCCGTACTGTAATAGACTGAGTATTTGCTTGAGATGATGTGACTGCGTTTCATGTACTGAAACAGCGAATGGCGACTGTACTCGGCACAGAACAACTTATCAAGATAGCAATGAGAGAGAACACTCAAACGCCGCATGGCGGCCGAGTAGACTATGGCCTCGAATATCTGTACAAGTCACTCACTTTTTGCTGTCAAAACGGTAGAGGGAAACAGAAAACAGAAACGAAAACTGATGCATCAAGCAGCGAAGCATTCATTGCTCGCGGTCCATTTCATTGATTATTCGTAGGTATCATTAACCTCATCTCTTGTTCTTCCTCCCATTCCACTCCGCTTCCTTTTCATATTGTACAAGATAGATAAAGAGAAGGCTTATTGCTGACGCTTCTCAACACCTTCACGACCAACGTTGCTCAGGTCTACCTCCTCGCCCTTGGTAGCGGGCTCACGGAGACCAGACTGAGCGGCAGAGTCGGTGCCAATGGGGCCCTCCTGCTTGCCAGTGCCGACGTTGACGGTGCGGGCATCAGCGGACTGCCAGTCGGAAGCCTTAGGGGGCTGATCGGGAAGAGGGAGGTTGGCCTGGGTCTCGGCAATCTTCTGGTCCTTGGATTGTGTCATTTTGATGGGAGGGTTTCTGAGAGTGATTGTTAGTATTTATTCTGATGAAATTCAATATTTTTGAATGACACTTTGACTTACTGGATTGGTAGTTGTGGTTGTGACGAAGAAGTCGTGGGATGATGTGATGTGATGTGATGTGGTTGAGTTGAGTTGACAGTTGAGAGTTGGAGATGATGTTGAACTGACGAAGCTTCTCAAGGGTCCTTTAATACCTATTCATTCTCATTCACCTTCTCCATAATTACACTCTTTCCCTCCAAGCAAACGCACACGCACGCACGCACAAACTCATCACGATGCCATTTACAATTCTGACGTCAGTGATTCACTGACGTCACAAAAACATCACCGCGCAAAATGCTCCGGCCTCTTCTCCACATCAAAACATCATCTTTGACGTTACATGTTCCACGATGTTTCTGACAGATTCTGCATATCTCAGAGGTATTACTGTACTCGACGACCCATGCTAAGACAGATCGCGGATCGACGCCCATTCAATATCCCCGGTGAGGAGACTACAGGGATCACGACCAAGGTGATGTTGCCGCTGCTGTCAGGTCCCAAGTCAATTCCTTGGTTAGCCTGACTCGGGAACCAAGGAGCACGCGACATATCAACCTTAAACCAAGGCACTCAGCCAGTCAATTGATGGATTCACCAAGCCAAGCAAGTATCTAAACCCGAACCAAAACCGAGGCTGGCACCCAAAACGCCCCAACTGCAATGTCATTGATGCAGTGCACAGTGGCTGTAAAGCAAATATCAACATCCAACATCCACTACCCATCGTGACGTTTCAAACCCCCACTACCTCAGACACGATCATGATCAACTCATCCTTAACTCCTCCCTCCTTCAAGCTACTCGTCGATCCGTCTCTGCAGATGCGGGCTTCTCCCCTGCGTCTGGGTTGAGGTAATCTGCGTCTTCAGCAGCTTCGTATTCGCCAATCAAGTCTGCAACAACCTGCCGTGCCTCATCAAACTCGTTAAGGTTCTCGGAAAACGGTGCTGTCTTCTTGTATCCTTCCATAAAGGCATTACGCTTACGCATGCCATCGTACTGCCTTAGAATTCTCTTGAAGAGCTGTAATTATGTGAGCCACTGTGTTGAATGGAGTGAGTAAACTGGACGTCTTGCATACCGTCGCAATACTTGTGTGGTTGGCGAGCATAAGACCGCTTACACGGTGGCTCATGGGAATGTATGGACTTCTCTTTGTCAGGGCAACTTGAATGCTTGCAGGTCCCCATGGAATGAACGTAGCCAGCCGTCGTTCTCGGATACGAAGCAGACTCTTGTGAACATCCGTCGGATCAACCTCGCCCTGAATGACATTGAGAATGGAGATGTAGCAACTTTTCTTGCCGGGAACAGTAGACACCATGCGGTTCTTCGGCTGTAGTAGACGTCGCATCACATCCAACACTGTCGTTTTGCGAACTGTCTTGGCTTGCTCGACTTGGTCACCGGTGAATGGCGTGTAGGCAGTCATGAGGAAATGGCATCGAGGAGTTGGGATGAGGGAGGCTAGGATGCTGACAAGATCATTGTGCATGTAACCGGGGTATCGAAGTGTTGTTGTACTGGCAGACATAACAGTAGCAACCTGATAATTGTCAGTGCCCTTGCTTCATCTCACATATCTCCTAACACTCGTGCTCTTGCTACGTGCATAACAGGCAAGATCGAGGTTGCAGCACTCACCAGCTGGTTTGTTTGTTGAAAGGATGGCTCCTGAACATGCAACCTATCGGCAGCAATGTGTGACAAAGCACCATTATCCAAAACGACAACAGAGTCAGCATTTTGCGTCAATCTTCGCATAGATAGGATACTGTTATAAGGATGAACAACAACGTCGCCCGCGTTCGTTGTGTCCGGGAAGACCGAGTACGTTTGGATGATCTTCTTGGGAAACCGATCGTTAAGCCTCTCGAGGAGGAACGATCCAAGACCTGATCCAGTACCGCCGGCAATTGAGTGCAACATCATGAAGCCCTGGGGTATGAAGCGTCAGTAAGCAGGTTTCAGCCGGCCAAGGAAGACTCACCTCAAGAGAGTCACTGCCATCTGCCTCTCGATCAATCATCTCCATGATGTCCTCATACACCGCCTCACCACTCTGGTAACCATCACCCCAGTTGTTGGCGGCACCAACGCCATCTTTGCCCACGTAAAAGTTCTCGGGGTTATAAATATTTCTGTAAGGTCCAGTCTGGATACCGTTGATGACCTACAGAAGCTGCTTAGCACTTGGTCACCTTGTTATCATGGTCCAAGACGCACCCTCGGTTCCAGATCAATTAGGATGGCTCGGGGAATGTATCTCGTATCGTCGCTCTGGTAGTAAAAGACATCTTTTCGGTCACCGCCTTCAGTCGCAAAGTCTTCTAGGTTTCCATCTTGGCTGATGCCGTGTTCCTGGCAGAGCTGTTGCCAAAACTGGCTTCCAACTGTGCACGAATAGAATCAGCAACGTTCGATTTATCTGTATGCGCATGGCCGCAAGAGCAAGTCGGAAGATGGCGGCGTAGATGCGGGCATATCGAGGAAGCAGATAATGGTCTGTAGATGGCGGGGGGATGGGTTATAACTAACTGCTGTTGCCGCACTGCCCGGCCTGGATCGTAATGATTTCCCTGAGAATTGATATGTGAGTATCTGAATCAGGTCGTCATCGGCCGGGAGTATTGAACTTACCTGGGCATGTTGTTTAGAGGCTGAAAAGTTGTTGTTTTAGAGCCAAATCTTTTTTCCCTTCGGGCATCGTCTTGGGGAAACTGACGCGACGCGTGCCGCACTCGTACCTGCCCTGAGCTTCTCTGCCTCCAGGGCGGCTCCCCTACCACAGGTACGCCTTCCCGCCTGCTGATCCCCGCCCCCGCGTTTCACATGAGCCTTGAGCTCTTGGGCATTTACAATTTTGAGCCTCACTCAACCTGAAAGGAAGAGTACCTTACCTCTGCCTTACTCTTCAAGATTACTGACCCAGTAGTGATTTACATGATACCTTCAAGGTGGATAGTTTATGTATGTTCCAGTTACTATCCTCTTGGGATGATTTCTTCTTGTTTCATGGCTCAAATTACAACTACAATATGACAACTAATAACTTCAAACATCCCATCACTACTGAAACATCAAACTTCTCTCAGGGCCCTCTCAGCATAACTTATTAAAAGCAACTTTTGTATTCCATACACTGATCAAGTCAATCTTTGCCTGCTTGAGCATTCCCACGAAAATCCCAAATGTGACTTTGCCCGCAAAAAGAAGATATAAAATGTCGAATGCTTGACAACGCCCGCAATGCTGCTCCTTGCACCTTACCTTTCTATGTAAGCACCTGATATCAGATTGTGCTTCTATATACTATTCTCCAGTTCCCTCCACATTACTTCTTGTTATGGACCTTGTTCTTCTCCAAAGCTTCCGCAAGCTCCTTAGCCATGTCCGCCGTCTTGACCTGAATCATCCAAGTCTCAAGTCCATCACCCTTCTCGTTCGACGTGGTCATCTTGACGTACTTCTTGTCAGCCTTGTAAGACATGTCGGCGAGGACTGCTCGGTTCATAGCAATATGTCCACGGGGCTCTGCTCGCAGAAGAAGACGAACAACACTCGTCTCCTTGTGCTTTAGCAGTCGAAGAGCTCCTACACCCTGTACCGACCACGGACTCTGAGACTTGGGCTTCTTGTCATCCGACTTCTCACTGGCCGGCACAAACTTCAACACCTTTGCCCGTACATCATGCATGATATCCTCGTCCTGCTCCAGGTTCTCGGCCAAGTTGACCTGCTCGTGCTTCTCGCCCTCTTCATCGCCTCCGGCGGCTCCTTCGGCTTGGTTCGATGGTTCCGGGGTCCCGCCAGCTGGTGTTGTGGCCAGGCTAGAGCCTCCCCCAAGACTGAACGGTGTGTCTACACCCGTCGCTTTAGTGGGGCGATTTTCCGATGTGGAAAAAGAGGAGACTTACTGGTCCCGGTGGTAGAACCACCAGCAGGCGGTTGAAGGTTGCCGTTCTGGTTGGATCCAAATGTTGGTACTGAGTTTTGCGCTGGCGAGGCTCCTGTGAAGCTGAACCCCGGCGCTCCTGTAGATCCAGACGCCCCTCCAAAAGCGGGAGCATTGTTATTACTGCCTGCTCCGAAGGCTGGGGTCGATGTGGCGTTGCTTGCACCTCCAAATTGGAACGGATTGGAACCTCCAGAAGGTGCGGCGGTGGCCCCAAAGCTGAACATGCCTCCAGGAGCTGATGATGGGGTAGAAGCTGCGTTACCTCCATCGTTGCCCGAGGAGAACGGATTATTGAACGATGAAGAGGCAGAGTTTCCTCCGAACTGGAAACCAAACGATCCTCCAGAGTTGGTCGAGTTTGCACCAAAAGACGAGCCTGCATTGTTAGCAGCAGGTGTCGTTGAAGCACCGCCAAACAGAGGTGTAGAAGTGCCTGAGCCACCACCAAATGAGGGAGCAGCAGGAGCTGTAGAGGCGCCACCAAAGCTGAAGATGGGTGCGGCCGAAGCCCCTGTGCTTCCACCATCGAATGCCTTCTTGGCCGGTGATGGTCCATCCTGCTTCATGGGACTACCATCAAGCGCAGCTGCACCAGATGACGTAGGCGACTGAGGTGCTCCAAAGAGGGGCTTGTTCGCACCGTTGATCTTATCAGCACCAGCGGAAGGCGCCCCGAAGCTGAAAATGGGGGCCGCAGCAGGCTTGTCTGCCGTAGGAGCAGCATCAATCTTGGGCGCCGTCGCATCGCCAGAGCTGGGGGCACCAAACAAAGGCTTGGCAGTTGACGCCGAGGCATTGCCGAACAGGTTGGTGGCGGTGCTTGTAGGCTTTGCACCAAATAAAGACGTAGCAGTAGTCGATTCTGCACTGGGAGTACCAAAGAGTGAAGCCTTAGCAGCTTCATTGTTAGTGGGTTTGGCACCAAACAATGTAGACGACTGCATCGAGGGACCGCTTGACTCAGCAGGCTTGCTTACGGTACCAAACAGGTTGGTAGTGGGCGGGGGAGTGTTGGACTTCTCATCAGATTTGGTTCCAAATAAGCTTGTAGCAGCAGGCTTTGTAGGCTCTCCAGACTTAGATGGCTCCGTAGTGGGTTTGGGCGCAAAGAGAGACCCAAAATTTGCCGGAGCCGCTGAAGCCTTAGACTCGAACAGTGACTTCTTGGGGGCCTCATCGTTCTCTTTGTCGGATTCACCTCCCGTCTTGTCAGCCTGGTCTGAGACTGGTGTTGCTTCTTTTTCTGTAGGCTTGTCCTGCTTGGCGGCACCGAATAGGTTAGAAGTGGGAGGCTTCGAGGCGAACAAAGAACTCGTTGGAGCCGAAGTGGCCTTTCCAAACAAAGAGGTAGCTTGGCTTGTGGATGCAGAGCCAGATGGCGCAAATTTGATGGGGGTGGTGCTGGGGTTCCAGGTCTGGTCGACAGGCTTCTCAACTGCTGTCTCATCCTTCTCCCCAATCCGCACTGGCTGTCCATCATTATCCTTGGTCACTCGGTCAAACAGACTTCGGCCAGGGGTGCTCTCCCTAGTACCAGGTGCACTGGACCCAGTAGCGAGGCCACTGGTAGGGGCAGGCTTCTGTCCGAACAGACCGATGCCAGCCTGAGAAGCAGTGTCGGCGCCGCTAACTGCCGCACTTGGCTCGTCGCTGTTTCCGGTTGCCTGGCTATCATCCTCAACATCTGAGTCGGCCTCACTCTCGGCATCGGCATCAACACCACTGTTCTTGGCCGAGCTTGCATCAGAAAGGTAGCCAAAGATGTTTCCACCAGAAGAAGCGCCAGCAGCACTGCCGGGCTTAGGGTTCTGAAATATGCTGCGAGCAAGCGAACTACCGCCGCCGTTGGGCTTGTTGAAAGCAAAGGGATTTGGCTTAGCAGCAGCCCCATCATCAGCGGGCTTGGTAGAAGGTTTGAAGGGGGAGGCGGCGGGGGCAGTTGACTTGTTGGCAATCTTCTCGAAGAGAGATTTGGCGGCAGAAGCAGTGCCCTTCTGCATCTTGGAGGGTTGGCTATCAGCCTCATCGCTGACGGAAGCCCTGCGTTTGTTCTTGCCCAAGGTGGAAGCTGGAGTAGGAACGGGTGCAGGAGTTGGCGCTTCCTGCTCCTGGTCATCTTCTTGCCGGTCAGGAGCACGTCGCTTATTGTTGCTGGAAGAGCCGTTCACAGCAGCATCTTTGGTGATATCATCATCGGCCTTACGCTTCTTGGTAGCAGTGGCCTTTGTAGGAGTTGGTTCGGCATTATCTTCCTCTGGCTCAGGGAGACCATGCTCACGACGCCATCTCTTGAGCACATCCTGGGAAGGTTTAACATTCTGGAATTCGTAGAGTCCGTAGCGCAACAGAATAATACTCCTGCTCTTTTCGAACTCCTTTGCGAAGTTGATGACATTAAGCTTCCAATCCTTCTTGGAAAAAATTTCGTTGGCCGCATATTTGAGCCGTCGGAGATCGAGAATACAGAAAAACTGTCGTCGCTGCTCTTCATCGAACTCGGGAGGACAGAGATGCGAGAGGAATTGGTCAGCGTAAATAGAACCCTTGGAGTTCCAACTTTGAGGGATCTTCTTCGTAAGAACCTCGCCAGACAGTTCGGGATCGGGGTCCTCGATACGCATGTGGAACAACTCCTTAGATGTAGTCTTAGAAGCCATACCACGGGGCGTAGCATGTGCAGTCGATTCTCGATAGACACGGTTCGGCTCGGGGGTAGCGCCGGGAGCAAACACCTTCTTCGGGGTGTTCTGAGGGATGCTCGGGGAGAAAGGAGTGATGGAGGGACTATCGGAGGTGGTAGAAGCCCTGAAGATATTACGGGATGTAGAAATGGTAGATCTGTTGAGGCTACTGGACGGCGTCTCATCGCGAGTCTTCAATAGCCTCCGTGCTGGCGCACTCTGCGGAACGCCGAGACGGCTGCTCTTTAACGGCGTTGAGACGTAGGCGCGCTTCGCAAAAGGGAGAGCAGGACGCGGCCGAGGCGTGCTCTCGCCAGCCTCGGCGAGTTCGTTATCGCCGGGAATAGAAAAGGTGACCATCTTGCGCGATGGTCGATAGTTGACGAATAGGGTTGAAGGCGGAAAAAGCTTTGTATGATGAAGGGTGATGACAATGGAACCACGATCGAAGGGCCAAGGCCAAAGGGTCGCGTTTTTTTTTTTAACCCGAGAGCGTGCGTCGAGGTAGGTTACGTGACCTGACCAGGTAGCAAAAGGAGAATCAAGAAACGACAACGGCCAGAAATTGATGAGAAACAGTCAAGGAACAGCTAAAGAAGCCGTCTTTGACGAGAAGCGGTGCGGCGTGATGGATGGCAGCGCAGTCGCATTCAGTCCAGGGTCGCCCTGGGAAACCGTAACGAAAATATGAAAAGAGTTGTACGACGGGGGAGATGTTTTGGCCTGGGCGCCAGGTGCAGTTCAGTGCCTTTTGGCTGGGGGGTACTCGTGCTATGAGCGGGCGGCTGATGACCCTCTTTCACGGGCCCTCCACTCTTTAGGTTCAAAAAAGTAGTTGTGGGTCTCCCGCCCAGGCTAAGCCAGGCCATAAGGTACCTCCATCAGAAATTCTCAAGCACCAAAAACCGGTTGCGACTACATTCGTAGGTCCCGTGACCGGCCTGCATCCTGGATTTTCTCAAGACACTGGCTGTTCAGCCAAATTCAGATTTAGGTAAGACGTGCCATATCTCTGATGCAAATCAGCCATTCAATCAACGGACGGGATCGGAGGACAACCTGTGAGACTTTGGAGAGCTGATTTCATAATTTGCCCAACTGAAAACATCCTAACACATACATCAGGTTCATCTTCACCATCTAAGAATGCTGTCACTTAGAAGCGAGGAAAAGTCAATCTTTAGTTATCAAATCACAGAATCCCATTGTTGCATCCTGAGCTACCTAGTCCAAACTACCAAAAGAGCGTGTTCTTCTCTCACTGAACATGTTACGAGAAGGTTCGTAGATACCTGGCTATGGCCTTGTCCATAGCTACCCGGTTTGATATCGTCGTCGTCAATAAACGACAGAGGTATGAAAACAGAAGAAATAATACAGAATTGAAAAGAGAGGAAGCAACATTGGCCAAAGTAAAAACGAATAAAGAATCAGATCCACAACCCCCATTCCCATCCTAAAAAATATCAAATTTACGCTTACTTGGTGGCAAGTTTCTTCTTTTGCTCCTCCAGATACTCCTCGTCGGAAGCATCCAGGATGTCGTATTCCTCGTCTGTCATGAATCCATCTTCAGAATAGTCCCATTCGTCATCAATGGTTTCTGATTCTTTGGGCTCCTCAACGCCAGAGACAGGCTCAACAGCCTCGTGGATGCTAGCCACAGGTGACTCTTTCTCGAGCTTGGGGAAAATCATCTGGCTCGAGGCTTGGCTATCATTCTCCTGCTTGGGCTCCTCAACAGCTGCGGGCTCCTGCTTCGCCTCCTGCTCAGGCTCGGGCTCAGGCTCGGGCTCCTCCTTCACAATTCGGACATTGACATCACACCACAGTCTGTGACCAAATTTCTCTCCGTCTGGAGTTGTAAGACGCCAGTAAGAGATGACCTTGCCAGGCCGGGCGGGTGTCCGGAGGAGGACAGTAAAGGGAAATTCCTGACCGGGACCAAGAGGAGCATAGCACACGGTAGACTCTGAGGCAGACACAAGCTCGGAGATGCCGGCCGGGTGATTAGAGTCAACATGACCCATGTAATCGCCGCTCACAAATCTGACAGAGCAACCAGCGGGCCAATTCTCCTTGCCATCGTTGCGGAGAGTCCATGTTTGTTCGAAAACATGGTTGGGGGGGAGGATAGTACCATCGGGGATGGTCTCGCGAACGAATACACCCTTGAATTCCGCCTTGGGGGTAGGGATGGGCTCGGGAGTAGTAGATTCCTTCTTAATTTCCTTCTTTACCTCAGGCTCGAGGGTCTTGACGGAAATCTTGGCTGGAACAGGTTCAGTTGGCTTGACATCAACGATAGTGCGGACAGGGTTGATTGAGTTGCTGGGAACAGTGGGTTCAGTCTCAGTAGACTTGGACGAGCTCAGGTGGTCACCCATTTCAGGCATATCCTGGCCATCCTGGTTCTCGCCAGTTGTCGTAACACTGATATGGCGGACAGGAGTCTTGAACTGAATCAAGGGATGAGTCTTGTTGTGAGCGTTAATGGGGCTAGCCTCGCAGTTGGCACAGAAGTCCAGATCATTGCATATAGCGCATTTGTATCGGGTGCCACGGATGTAATTGGGGTACGCCTGGCTTCCGGAGCAGAGAGGTCCATCGCAGCAAATGCCCACATGGACGGCTGCTGGTGCACGAGCCCGGACATCAGTGAGTGGCTCATAGATAGGCGCAAATCGGTGGCCAGGGTGGATGATCTTCACAGACTTGATGCAAGTAGAACAGTAATCCCAGTCAGGACAGTCGAGGCACTTGTGACGGATACCTGTGATGTACTTGTCGCAGCCATCGCAAATGGCGTGGTGCATATGGTTACGGCCTGGGCTCATCTTGGCTGCAACATGATGGGGCATCTTGGTTCCCTTGACAGCGGGGGCAAATCCGTGCTTAGGGTGATGGCCGTGCTTGTCCTTAGCGAAGCATGGTTGGCAGAGATCGAAGTCTTCGCAGACGGTGCAATGAAGAAACTCAGCCTCAGGGTGTTCTTGCACACAGCAGTTGCATGTCCGCATGATGCCGAGAGAGGCCCAAGGAGCAGCGAGGGGCTCGAAAATTGGCTTGGACAATTGAAATGTCTGAACGGGAGGTGGAATCTTAGACTCGACCTTGGTCTCAATGATAGTCTCAACTTTGACCTCCGCCTTGGGCTTAGGCTTAGGGGCGATAGTCTCGGTGGTGCTCTGGACTACTTGTCCATCAACAGTTGAGCGCTTAATCAACCAGTGATCTCGACCATGGCAGGTGATGCCTTGATCGACACATGACTGGCAAAGATCAAAGTCTCCGTCGTCACAGGTGGAACAGTGGTAGTGAACATCAGGAATATTGTTTTCGCAGCTGTTGCAACAGACAGCGAAGCCAGGACCAGCGTGAGTGAACATGGCAGGGCATTTGTTCAGTGATGGATCTTCAGTCTTGGGCAGAGAGAATGGGGCTCGTTGATAATTGGTTACGGCGAGAGATTGGGGGGTCTGCTTTGGCACCGACTGTCGTTCCATAAGATTAGCAAGCCGGCTCTCAAAATCCAGACGAGCATCCCGACGTTCTCCAATGAGTCTCGCAGCATCACTGAGGAGAGCAGAGTTGTAAGTTCGCGATAGAGGGCTAATACGGACCGGAAGTGTCGTCTCGGGAGATGTGATGATTGATGCTGGGGTTGGTGCAGGAACCTCAGCTGCGGGAGTGGGTGCAGGGCTTGGTTCTTCGGAGGTCTCGTGAGCTTCTTTGGGAGCCTCGTCCATACCCATAGGAGAAGAACCGAATGCGGCGGTTTCAAGCTCATCTTCGACGGTGACAGGCTTAGGTACTGTAACCTTGGGTTGTTCTTTGACGGTAACACGAATCTTGAGCTTAGACTTTGCCTTGGCGGCGCGGTAGAGTTGCTTGTAGATGGGGATGTTTTCGGCCTCAAGAAGAACATAAGACGCAGCAGAATCGGAGTATCGCTCAAATGCAACCTGAGCATCTCCAGGGATGTGCAAGAATGCACGGATCTGATAGCGTGTTAGTTGTTGCTTAATCAATTACTAAATCGCCAACTTTGGTCTCCATGATAAGGTGGCGACGTAGGATGGCGAAAACTCTGGAACGGCTCAACGCGGGAGCAGTATTTGTCAACATACATTAGATTCAAGAGTTCTTGGGACCATATCCCGAAGAGGCATCTTGGTGCGACGAGTGATGCCCTCGAACATCACCTTGACGGTGATGGCATGGTCCAGACCAGCGTTATGCGTGGTGGAAGCCATTTTGGCGATGTTTCCAGGAAGGCTGCTAAAAAAAAAAAGAGGATGTTAGGATCTCTGTTTATTCTCGTCGTACTCGATCCGCGAAGGACGAGGATGATGAAGAGAAGGGAAGAATGACGATTGCGGATGGTGGAGCCTTACATATGGTAGCCTGGGGCGGTGACGAGGATGTTAATGCTGTTATCGGTGGTCGAGATAACGTAGCAATCGGCGGTGACAAGATGGTCGTCACCCGTCGTGATAATCGGCAACAGACGCTCTGAAAATAAACGATGTTGGGCGATAACAGAGAAAGGGTCGCCTGATGATAGACAGGCGCAAAAGTTTTAGAAGTAGGAGAGGAGGGTGAGATTGATGGAAGAAAGGAAGAGAAGAGAGGATAAGGAAGAAGTAAGAAGAGAAGCTTCCACTGTACCACTGTACGCGGGTCCTGAGCTGCCTGTAGGTACCTACCTTAGGTGAGGTGAGGTGAGGTGCCTAGGATGCCTGCAGGGGGCGTGCTGCGAATTACTGATGCCAGGAATTTCAGGTAGACACTGACGGGAGGATACTTTTACCTTGGTAACTAACTCTGGCCGCAGACTCAGTGACACATTAGGTACCGAAGAAGGAAAGATACCTTGAGGCTACACTGTCATGCCACGGCAAGCCGCGATGGCTTTTGGTGAGCCCCAAGTAGCGTGGCTGTAGCGCCAGGCGAGTAGCACCGTAACTCGTAGCGATTGGAAACTGGAAAACTCCCTGCACCAGCTAACGGGGGATGATCCGGGCTGGGCTGGGCTGGCTTCGGTACTGAGGGGTCGGTCGATCGGGGTACTTTTTCGGTGTTAGTGCATGACTAGAAGGATGATGTGAGGCCGTCAGTGGACGGATGGCGATAGACGCAACCCTTAGGGCAAAAAGCAAAAAGCAAAAGGCAAAGATCCAATGCAGGCAATACTGATGATGACGAGGTCTCAGCCAGACCAGATACGATACTGAAGAGATGGGTAGGACCGTGAGTCGTGAGGATTGAAATGTACTGGGTAGGACCAGCATACACACAGTTTCTGGGCGAGTCTATCTTGTTCCAGTCATGCATGGATATCCGGGTTACCGAATTTTGAGGAGAGTGATTCTTAAGTTCACTGGGGGCACTGTTTCGTCTTTTGCTGTGTAACCACAACCACAAGCCCTGTCAGATATTGACACTGAGGTCCATTGAAAGGAATTCTATTCGAATAAGGCAGCTATCCGTCAACCTATTTTTTGTTTTTTTATGTGTCCTGTGATCGATTGACAAGGGGTGGTTGGTGTTGATACGCGACTAATGTACATGGTGAGTATCGCATGGGGACTTTTCATGATAAACTCTATCATGATAACATTTCAAACCAGAGGTTTGTTACAGCAACAGTGGCTGCTCGGTTCATTCAATTCAACAGCCTCTGGGGTTTTATTTGGCACTGAACGCAGCAAACAATCCAGCATTTTCTCTTTTCCTCAGATACTTAGAGGACCTCACCTTGTACTCTATCACGTCTAACACGACTAGGACTAGACACAGCAATCCCGTCCCCTTGGCTCTCTAAAACTCCCCCGGATTGAAAAGAGTGGAGAGCGGGGCCCTCTGTGGAGTGGCGTCTGCACTCTGAAAGAGGGCCGAAGTCCGATACTTGACTCCTGATAGGGCAAAGGCCTGAAGAGCCTCGTTGACGCCCTGCTCTCCAACCCCAGACGATATCTGTGGTCAGGTACCACATGACGGCAAACACCTCGACGCATACACAACGCCGCTTTCACCTCACCGACGCCGCCGTGAACTGACTCTATTGGATGCTCGTAGGTCACGGACTCGGGGTCGAAGGTCACGATGGTCTCCGGGTCTTGAAGTTTGGGGCCCTGAAGAGAGCAAGCTCCCCACTTCCAGGCTAAGTCAATATGGCCCGGTGGCTGAAGTGATGTTTACTGTTTATTCCTCGGCGGGCAGAAGTCGGAATTCTCTCGGCTTACAATGACTGGTTTCAAAGTCCTCTTTTTTGCAATATCAGGATGGAAAGGTCATACTAGAACCACAGACCTGGACCGGTTCAGAGACTGGAACACACTAGAAGTCCATGAGGTGGCCAAACAAGCTTGTTGGTCAGCTTGGCTCGTTTGTCAGTCTCGGGATCGAGCCTGTTCAACCAAAATGCAGCACCTCATTCGCCGTCTAGGCAGAGAGGGTGTTATCTGTCTCTCTCAAGTCTCAGAGCTACGCGTGCTCATTGTCGCCTAGAGGTTGTCGCCTCCTCGAAAAGCTTCAACCTCGGCGATTTAACTGAACTCAATCTTGTTGTTTGATACGGTTGTTCAGTGAAACATGGCAATCGAAAAGAGTGCACCCTTCGATTCAAGGTGAAGAAATAAACACGAGGGAGAGATCATCCGGGCCAGATACACTTGCACTTGATCCACTCACAGAGTGAGCTTGTACCTTGCCTAGGACTCTGCGCATCACAAGCTCTCGTCCCAGGCCGGGGCTAATGACATTCCCGACTCATTCGGACGGTACTTTGTGTCACTTTATGATCAAACATCATCATGTACATCGGTATCTGAGTTACGGCTTATCACAGTCAAACTCACCTTCAGCCTCTGGACCGTGTAGCTCTCCAATTGATCAGTATAATCAACTCACCAATTACTTACGGCTCGGAGGCTCACAACAAACGTTTCTCTTCCCTCCCCCGCCTCTCCAAACCAAAATCGTCTTACGCGGACCTCAGAGATCTGAGCTAATAAGGGAGAGCTCCATGCAGCTTACCCGGCTACGCGGTCAGTCCTAATTGCATGAGTCGTCGAAGGCCGACTTGAGTATGGCTCCGAGGTACTGCATAAGACAATGGCATCCACCTGTCAAGCTATCAAAATCGACAAGAGAAGCTACACTAGAATAGACTAGCTAATATACATGTATTGACAACTCGTGACTTCATTACCCCATCATCACATACCCACATTTTTGTTTACTTCTTATTTCCACATCAACTCTTTATTCCTCTACCATGCATGGCATAATTTCACTCGCTTTGGGTCTACGAACCACCTCAATGATGCTCGTAAAAGCATGACATCTTCTGTTCAAGCCATTCAATTATGCCACAACTGGAAATGTCAAGAGGTCATCTGAGCCTTGGCAGTTATCTCGATCCCAATTCGGTTGGTCTTGGTCTTCTTGGCTTCACATGTGCCCGTAAGACGAACGTGGAGAAGCCCGGCTGGTTGGCCAATGCATGCTTCGAGTCTTTACAACTGCCATGATCGTACAGCTCTCGGCTTAGTGAGGTGGAGAAGCACCTATTCCCCTCCGTGACATCCATGTGAGCCCTGTTGCATCAAGGTTTTGTCTGTTTGGCTGGGATAATGAGCAGATCGGCATCTGGTCCGAATATAGTAGCAGATTCATTCAACTGGATATAGTAGCGGAGGACTCTATTTCACCACTACCTGTTATATATCTGTAGTTGCCCCGTGGATAAACCATATAACTAGCGGTGTAATTCCTGAGAGTATGTATTGGCTATGAGGAAAAACAGAGTCTGTACTGCCTGGAGAGAGAAACAAGCTACTGTATTGTTCTTGCTGTGTTGCCTTGATCTATCTGACCGAGATGTTGATATGGTTGACTTCATTGAACTACATTTCACCATAAATAGATTACAAGGGGCACTTCTCGTGAGTTGATTCGATACATCTTCGATATCACCATTGTTTTCCACTGCCAATCAACATTGTCAACAAGACCAGCAGCAGACGGAATCAGGTATATAATATGCCATGGACACCAAACACCATTGCCATGAAAACACAAAACCATGCGTAACCGTCAGGCGCAAAACGTATAACTGTGGATGGGGAGAATAAATGGATTGCTAGGCAGAAAGGATAACCAGTAGCAATTCAGCCCCCCAAAAAACCTCCCGTCCAACTCTTGCTCATCCTCCTCCTTCCAATATCCTTGGCCAAGACAAACTCCATCTCCCAACGATAGAAAAAACACTAATCAGGATACTCTTGCCCATTCAACTCCCATCTGTTAATCCATTCCAGGTAATGATGTCGAGTTCGTAGAGTTAAGATATATAGTAATGCACCCATCTTGTCCCCTCAACCGGAACCATTCAAACAAAATAAAGCCACGCTTCAGGCATGAACTTAACCCCCAATGAATGACTTGACATCAAAGTTGTAATTTCTTTTCCCCCCCATCCATCCTCCGATCATGCTCCTGGTTCTTGTGTTTGCCTCTGTAAGGCTTTTGTTGTAGAATAGCAGATACTTTTGAGTTTTAGTAGGTATAAAGTCGTAATTGTAGCTATTAAATCGGGTACGAGTAGAAAGCGTTTGGACAAGTGAAGAAAGGGTATCCGGGTATGCCCCAGTTCTACTGCGGATAGTAGACCATGCCGGATGTCTGTTGGGGATAATAGAAGCCGTCAGGGCTGGGTGTCACCATGCCACCCATACCCATGACACTGGGTTGGTAGCCTTGAGGCGCAGGGTAGCCAGAATAATTGGTAACCGGCGGCAGCTGTGACGCGTCGAAGTAGTAAACCATCCCATTCGCTTCTTGAACCACCAGACTGGACCCGGGAGCAGGGGGTGGGCCGTTGTTAGACATCACAGGCTGCTCGGGCTGATTTTGAGGCGTGAAGCTACCAGGAGGACCTGGCTGGTTGGGCACAAATGCAGGTGCAGCACTGGACGGTCCCATATTGGGAGTGTTGTAGTTGGGTGGATAATAGTATCCCTGCTGAGGCTGCGCTTGATATGGCTGCTGGTTGTAGTAAGGTTGCTGGCCATAAGTGTTTGGCTGGAAAGGAGCAGCATGAATGGCTCTCTCAGGAATCTGAGACAAAGGCGTACCAGTAGAATGCTGGGATGGATAAGACGGCTGGCGAGTATGTGATTCTTGAGGCAGGCCATTAGTCATTTGAATAGGCACCTGCTGGTGGAAGGCCTGCTGATAAGCCTGGGGGCCTTGTGTTAAGGTAGGTGACTCGATATCAGCAACAGATATGTTCTTCTGTGGACGAGGCTGATGCATGGGCAGAGCCGAGGTGGGCCGGTTCTCCTGGAAAGCAGGCTTTTGAGGAAGGGGATATGTCTGAGGCGGAGGCAGATCGTTGATTGATGTCTCCAAGGCGTGAGGTCTCTCGACATCAAAGGCAGGATCGGCTGGCCCATAAGCAGAAGCGGGAGCAGCCATTGACGGGACCATTGTGTTCATTGGCATTTCAGGACGAGGAGCAGGAGGTAGTCGAACAACCGGTCGGGTATTCTCAACAGGGATAGGGGGCCGTGAGATAACGGAGCCTGTAGGCGAAAACATGTAATCACGGTCCACGATGGAAGACCGCCTGCTCATTGCCACGCTAGGAGAATACACGCTGCCATAATAACTACCTCCAAAAACACTTGTTCGTCTCGAGAAGCCACCAATAGAGCCAAAACCAGAACGAGGTTTTCCTCGCATTCGCTGCTGGTTGGGTCGCATAGCCCGGGGGATGAAGATGAAAGATCTGTCAGCGGCAGGGTAGATATATCGAGGAGGGTTGTTGGGTAGCGAGATACGGACGGGTTTGTCCCGACGCAGAGGTGGCCGATGATCGGGGAGCTTGGTATACTGTTTCACGGCAAGACGTGGAATGACAACCGGTTCTGTCATAGACGGAAGGGACACTCGGACCTGTGCATTGCCGATATGCTTCTCAGTGGAGAGAGTGCGGTTGATTGGAGTCGGGTTTGGATCACATGTCGGAATGAAGCCATTTCCGTTGGCTGGGCCCTCCTGTTCCACCATGTGTCGAGGGCGTGCTGGAGGTGCGGGCTCTACGACGGTGTCGTGCATATCATGTGCCCATGGAGAGTTGGTCGTAGGGTCTGCAGGCTGGTGCAATTGGCTATGCCTATTAGCATATGGAAGAAGTAAGGAATGGGAAGGCATTATCATACTTGATGGGAGCAAAAGGTCCTCCAATACCACCACGGCCACCTCGACCTCGACCTCGTCCAAAAGGACGAAATCCATTTGCTGCGGGCCCGGCATGTCTGTGGTCATGCATGAAGAAGGCACCACGGTTGGGAACGAAAGCCGGGTCCTCATCTCTCTTGCGTTTGTAATCTTCGTGCTCTTGTCGACGTCTGTTTGCAGGAGCAGCAGGTGGCCTGGCGGATGCTGAGCTCACTACTATGGGGGCAGCAGGAGACTTGCTGGGTGACGGGGCAACGACCTCGTCAAAATGCATCTCCTGTACTGGGGGGGATTGGTCTGTGATGGACAAACCGTGCAGCATCACGTCCGTATCAGTAACAGGCTTGCCGTTCTGGCCGGGGCCGGAACCGGACCCCGACTTATGGCTATGGCCGGCATGCTTGGCAGCGCCATTGACCTTCCTCCTCGCGTTCGGGGACGTTGGCGAGGCCTCGTCAATGTTGCTGGTATCGCTATCATCTGCAGGATCATTGTCATCTGTCAGGGAGCCGTCGGTGATGGAATCGTCATCGAGGTCGAGGGTCTCCGGGCCAGCCTCGTCTTCGCCCTCGTCCTCAACACGGCGACGTTGACCGATAAGCTTCCTACGTCGAGGAACAGCGGAAGCCATGATTGCGCAGCGGTGAAGGAGACGGAGGAGCCGACAGAGGGGGCTTCGGAGACTCGATGATATGGATGCGACGGGGTTCGCGGGTCATACGGCGGCGGAGGCCGGAGAGGGAAAGCGATAGAAACAGTGGAATGACGAAACGATCGATGAGTGGTTGATACGCCGAGGGGAGCCAGAACCGGCCGGCGGCAGACGATGAAAATAAACCAGAAGCCAGATAATAGATGAAAATAAGTCGTAATGAACAAAAGAGTGCAACAAGCAAGCAGACGCTAGACGAAGGAACCGATCGAAAACGAGAGAGGGGGATGACAAGAGATGGAAATCGTTGTCAGCTCTCAGCCGCGAAAGGTTGCAGTTGTAGTAGTAAAAAAAAAAAACTGCAAGCACAGGCTTTGTCGTGGATGGAGAGCGAGTCGAGTCGAGTCGAGTCAAGGCCAGACCAGACGGGACGGGGAACTTGAAGCCGGGCGAGGAGGAAGAGGCGGCGTGCGGAGGATGTGGAGGTGGAGGAGGGAAAAAGAGGGAGAGAGAGAAAAGGGAAGGGAAGGGAAGTGTAATGTAAATCTACAGCAAGTAACCTAGAGGATGGGGGATGGATAACCTAGAGGTAGTTCGGTTGGTGGTGGTGATGACTTCTGTCCTGTCCCTGTAAGGTAAGTAAGGATGAATTCTGGCTGGGCTGGGCTGGGCTGTCCAGTCCAAGAGAAGATTTGCTAAGGCACTGTAAATCGGATCGCCAGAATCCATCTGCTGGGTCAGGTCCTGGTAGCATGGGTCTCCCCAGTCGATGAGGCCCAGCCCCAGAGACAGGCAGCTCATACGCCGCCTATGAGGTGAGCTACTGGATTGTTACTGAGCTGATGGGCTTTTCAAGAGCCGAAGTACCACACAGGCTACTCTGTGGTGTACGGTGACATTGGATGTCAGGCCAGTGTCTTCTTCAGATACCCCACTACCAGCTACCTGTCTTAACTTTAGGGTAGGCCTCCACAGTTTACCTACTTCAGGAAAAAAACATTTGAGATGAGCCCAGAGCTTCCGTGTGGATCCTAACAACTATCGTCTATCCAACACGATCAGCTTGATTCAAATCATCACAGCATCAACATCGGGAGCAGAAACATCTTATCAGCAGCTTGAGATTCGATAGGACTTGGGCCCACCGAGCCTGCTTTCATTCCTACTCCTAAACTTCAACACGTTACTGGGCAACACACCAAACTTCACCACTACACTCGTCCCGCTTTACCTGCAACCAACTGGAGGCTCAACTTAACGCATTAGGTACGCGACTCACGACTCACGACACGGTCTTGCCGGGGCACCGCAGGATACCATAACATTGGACGACCAACCATCACCTGATGGACGTCTGTTTTTGGTCTCTGAGTCGCCTTTAGGTTGCCATACTTGCTCTGACTCTTTTGCGAAGGTAAAATGCAGCTACAGGCCACACTACCTTATGAGAAAGCTCCCCCGTTATTTTTGTGACTAGGCGCAATAAGGTAAGGCAAGGTGAGGCACTACCTTAGTACGGAGGAGGGATTGTACTGTAGCTTGGTGTTGTTTGGTTGCCCCACGCCAGCTCCCAAGATAAGGCGGTCCAGCTGCACAGTTGCCAGCCAAGCTTCTCATTCTCACATTCAAGACGTTGGACCAGACCAATCAGCATGATCTACCGTTGTCCGTTTCAATTGTTGTGCATATTCTGTACGAATCGGGCAGTTATGCAACAATAACAGACCCTGACCGATTATATGCCGAGATCGCAATAGTGGTTACTAAAAACTCATCATATGTCTCACTTCGAGCTTATCTTTCTATTCATTGCATAGTTTATTATCATTAACACTCATCAGGTGGTCTCATGGTACAGGGTATATGTAACACCAAGCTTGGTACATCATGGTGTTATCAATCAATCAGCTCAGACATGCAGAGAGTAGATCCTGCACATTTATAACATTTAACATTCTTCGAATATGTTATTTGCAATACCTGATGAAAATACCGAATCGGACTTTAAAAGACAAGGGGTTGACTGTACATCTGAAACGCGACAGCCCTAGCCTATCTAGTACTGAAGTTGGTAAGTTTTTGGGAGAGTCTACTCGCTAAGTTAGTGCTCTAGTTTCTTATACCAAGGTTCATTTTGGCCTTTGATACTTTGTTATAACAAAGGAAAGTAAACCTACAAATCTCTACTGGAAACCTAAACGGTTTCCCCGAGTTACGTCATGTACGATGTCAAATACCTTCTCGAGACTAGAAAATGTCGTAGAAAACAGTTCTTTACTATCATGATGTGTGAGTCCGACGTAGAAAGCCTGAGAGAATCCACAATGAAGCATTTGAGAGCGAAGAGTCGTCTCAAAGGGGACCATAAGAAAATGAAAAAGGAAAAGAACCAGAACCAGAACCAGAACCAGAGTAGCCGGGAGATCGACCTGGGGATCATAGACCAAGGTATCAATTAACCATACACCCCTTGTTGCGTTGCACTAATGTCCTGGTAGCACCAAGTACCCATCAAGAAAGTATTCTCACAAAGTATTAGGTAGCCGCATAAGGTCACATAAAATAACCAAAATAGCAAGCCTGGATAAAGAAAGTGTATTCTGGTCATACGGGAAAGCAGAGAGCGGCAACACAGACTAATACTAAGGCATAACTGTTTTGGCCACTCAAGAGAAATCCGAGAAGCAATTCTCAGAGGCTGTACATAGAGAATGTGTTTGAACATACTGCAGTGACAAGCCTTCCGTGAGCTGTACCCATGCATCGTCTCGCCGTTTGAAGCAACAGTAGGAAAGGCCACTCGTTGATCTTGCAAGCTCCAACGCAACGTTCGAAGGGTATATCAACATTTGATGGCAACTGAAGAGAGAAGTCGGCCAGCCATGAGATGGCCAAGGAAAAGAGTTGAACTATTTAGGCGAGGCGAGACGAGACGAGGTTGATACTCCATGGTGTCGTGCATTGGTCTTCTCAGAGGACGTCGTACCTCACTGTGACCTCCAAGATAAAGCAGGCTCTGGAAGCACAGGGCAATTATATACCTCCAAAAGGGCGGGAATATTGTCCCACTCCGAAAAAGAGACAAATGTTGATATATAATTAGTTATTCAATACGGACCCTACGGTCATTTTTGCTAGACTTGGGCCATTATTTGTGAAATATAGTAAAAAGACTCGCAATTGAGCAAACAAGCAATATAAATATATCACAAGGAAGAATGCCAATATCTTCTTAGCAAGAATATCTTCGTGGCGATTGTGTATCATGTGTCAACACTGAGACTCACTCTTCCGCCTTTTATCTTCAACAACCGTGGGGTTACATTTGCTCTCGTTGTTACTCCAGTAGCCAGATAATTAATGCAGGGAAGCTATCCTCATACTACATACAGCCACACGGCAAAGAAGGAACTTGGCCTGAATACAATCAGTTCTATTTCATTGCCTTGCACCTACTGATAGCCCGAGAATGTATACGAATATCCACCACATGAGGCATATGTTACTTTTCAACCCACAAGTCCCCCTCTCCAGTGTTCACCTCAGCCCAGTCTGGCCCAAACTACCTTGGGAAGCCAAGCATAGAACCATCGTCAGAAACCCTGCCATCCAACTGTACCCCACGATTTCAACCATCCTCTTCAAGAACCAATCACAGCATAACGTCGACTGACGCCATCCCCCCTCTATCTTAGCCTCAATCCTGGGTGAAGGGAAGCTCTGTGATATTCTTTTTCTAAAGAGAGAACCGCCGCAATCGCAATTGGGTCACAATGGGAAACTCTCGCTTCTCATTCTCCCCACACATACGGTGGTGTAGTCCTTTTAGCTGTCTGAATCTGGCCTGAGCTGGTGGAAAACGGCGGCAGAAGGTAAGGGTAGTTAGTAGTTAGGTTGCTTTGAGCTCCGTGACCTCGGCCGTTTAAATTCACTATCAATGCTTCAGTGGGGAATGGATACCTCCCTACCTAGAAAGGCGGGGGAACTTTGCTCTGCTCTATCATGATATTGGGGTTTGAAGCTGACGGAATCACCTCCATAAAGGCTCATTTCTAGTATTGCATAAGGTAGACCGATAAGTTTAGATACGATACAGCTTCCGACTTATCTCGCAAGTTCATGAGACCAATTGATATCAGAAACTACCTAGAAAAGATCCAATCTTATCATGAACAGCTTCCCCTCTTTACAACAACTACTGGGTTTATCTCCAGTGGATCCCACTGCAACGTTGGTAGGAGTTAAAGGGGAGGCAAGAAAACGTAAGACGTTCATTCTGATGACAAAAAGACTTAGGTAAGTTGAGCATAACTCGGTGAACATTTAGTAGGCCTTCGATTAGATATTTTTGGCACCTTGGGTCATCGTCAGAGGTTTTCTTGCTCCTTCTAGGCGGGGAGAGTGACAGAGCCGAGTTCACAGCGGGGTTCCAGCCTGTGCTACCTTAGCCAAGCCCCAAGCGAAGGCGCCAAAAGAGCTCCCTTGTCGAGTTGTCACTCATTGCCCAAAGCCCGTTTTGTCTCCAACAGCGGATCGTCTGCTCATGACCTACCTAATTCTCTAAAACCCCCTCCACACACACTCTCTCAACAATATCCATTCCTCTTGCGCCCAACTCCCTTTGCGCCGAAGATCCTCACCTTTCATAGTCAGTCGATCTCTCCCGAAAACTGCCAGCTTTGGCCCTCGCCATTATCATCATGGCCAACCTCCCATCGCAACATCCCACCCTCTCTCTCCATCTCTCCGACGTCACCCTCACCCCGCTCATCACCTCGGCCTCGTCGCAATCACACCTCGAATCCCTCACAGCTCTCACTTCAAGCGCCCTCTCCTCCCAGACCGCCGCTCAGCGACTCGGTCTCGGTCGCCCCCAACGTCTCATGGTTGAGTACCCTGATCGTGGGCCTGTCGTAATACACTCATATCTTGATCCTCGCGACGCTGTCGATACAGCTACCAACAACGCTGCCGCGACCGCCTCTAGCCGCCCGGGTTCAGCGCCTGGGTCAAGCCACGGACCCGACTCTAGAGCACCTCGGTCTGAACCTGCGCCGTCCCATGACGACCCGCGATCCGAGGATGCGGCCCCGTTGCTCGTTGGTGTGGTCGTCGCAGGGTCCGCAGATGAAGCGAGAGAAGCCCGCCGCGCATCAACAAGGTTAGAGCGCGTGGGAAGAGAATTTCAAAGGGAGTGGGCTGCTGAGAGCAGTCAAGAGCGCGCAAACGACGAGGGGCCAGAGTGATCAGGCTACAGAAACACCCACCAGCTGGGGTGCTTGTCGTTCACATGACATGACGAATTACATTTACGAAGCGATATAATGCGATGCTATGCTATGCGATGCGATACCACGAACCAAAGTGAGAGAACGACATAAAAGTGCTTAGCAAGGACGGGATAAAAGTTTTGGCGCCTTGGATTGTCATCTTGTTCTCTGATGATGCAATCGAGTTTCGATGACATGTGTGATGAGACGGAGAAAAGTCATGAGAGTATGGGTTTACGGAGAATGCCCTCACACAAGAAAGCCGTCTTCGAGGAAGATGGTATTGGGGAGAAGAGACACGCAAACGCATGATTTGACATTTGGGATGATGATTTCAAGCCAGCAAAAGCTGTCTTGACTACCTAGATGATATAATCCCGTGGCAGGCAGATACCACACAACATATCACAGCGCGAAATGGCTCACATAAGTCAAGTTCTTTGTTCTAAAAGATTCAGTGCCATCTTGTAGTACGTGTCTAAGTTGCTATAAATCCACAAAACCTTGCTCCCAAGTCCATCGTCGTCACTTGCATAATCATTCTGTCCGGGCTGATATCCTCCCGGTATTTTTATTCTTATCCTTCGTTTCTTTTTACTCGTTATTATCTTTGATCTAGATGATCTGCTGGAAAGCACGGTTGATGGGGGATCGGATGTTGGGGACGTCCTTCCAGAAGTCTATGGTGGCGACGGCGCGCTTGGCAATGCCCTCAGGGGTGAACTCGAACTTCTATAATAGGGGTTAGTCACATATTTTATCATGTGTAAACAATCATCGATCAAACTTGCCTTGTAAACATCCTTGTAGGCACCAGAAGCACCGAATCGGTTGATACCGAACTGCTCGTGAGTGTAACGCTCCCAGCCCATGGTGCTCATGACTTCAATGGACAGAGAAGGAATGCCGTCGGGAAGGACGGACAGGCGGTACTCCTTGTCCTGGAGGTCGAAAGCCTCGAAGCAGGGCATGGAGACGATACGGGCCTTGATGCCCTTGTTATCCTGGAGATACTTGGCAGCATCGACAGCAATGGAAACCTCGGAACCGGTAGCAACCAGGGTGATGTCGGCGCCCTCGACTTCACGCAGGACATAACCACCCTTGGCGGCCTTCTCGATAGTAGAACCCTCGAGTTGAGGAAGGTTCTGTCGAGACAAAGCAATGATGCTAGGAGAGTGCTTGGCGGTCAAGCAGACGTAGTAAGCACCGCTGGTCTCGTTACCATCGGCAGGTCGCCAGACGAGGCAGTTGGGGAGAGCGCGGAAGTGAGCGAGAGTCTCAATAGGCTGGTGAGTAGGGCCATCCTCACCAAGACCAATAGAGTCGTGGGTGGCAACCCAGATGGTGCGAACGCGAGAGAGAGCGGACAGACGGACGGAACCGGCAGCGTATGAGACGAAGTTCAAGAAAGTACCGGAGTAGGGCAGGATGGTGCCGTAGGCAGCGAGACCGTTTAGAATGGCACCCATACCGTGCTCACGGACACCGTAGCGGACATATCGGCCAGAGTAGTCACCGAGACCAGTGGACTTGGGCTGGAAGTCGACAGCCTCCTTCCATCGGGTCAGGTTAGAGCCAGTCAAATCGGCGGAACCGCCGAAGAGCTCGGGAATGACGCTCTCGACCTTGCTGAGGACGGTCTCGGAGAGCTTTCGCGAGGCAATGGCAGGGTCAGAGGGGGTATAGACGGGGAGGCTCTTCTCCCAGCCCTCGGGAAGCTCGCCAGACATGCGGCGGACGAGGTCAGCGTGCTCCTTGGGGTACTGCTCCTTGTACTTGGCAAAGAGCTGGTTCCACTCCTGCTCACGAGCGGCACCTTCAGAAGATCGCTTGCCGTAGAAATCATAGACCTCCTGGGGAACAGCGAAGCTCTCGTCAGGATTGAAGCCCCACTTCTCCTTGAGCTGCTTGATATCGTCGGCCTTGAGGGGAGAGCCATGGACACCGTGGGTGCCCTGGTTCTTGGAACCGAAACCAATGGTGGTTCGGAGCTGAATGAGGGTAGGCTTGTCAGTGACGGATTGAGCCTCCTTGATGGCAGCCTCGATGCCGGCAAGATCATGGTCACCGTCGTCGACCTTGACGACGTGCCAGCCGTAGGCCTCGTATCGCTTGGGGACATCCTCAGTGAAGGCCACAGCAGTGTCACCGTCAATGGTGATCTTGTTGTCGTCCCAGATGGCAATGAGGTTGCCAAGCTGGAGGTGACCAGCCAGAGAGGAGGCCTCGCTGGAGACACCCTCCATCAAGCAGCCGTCGCCAAGGAAAGTGTAAGTGTAGTTGTTGACAAGAGGGAAACCGTCCTTGTTGAAGACAGCTCCGGTGTGAGCCTGGGCAATGGCCAGACCAACAGCGTTGGAGATACCCTGGCCGAGAGGGCCAGTGGTGACCTCAACACCAGGAGTGTCGTGAGCCTCGGGGTGACCGGGAGTGCGGCTGTCGACGGACTGCGGAATGTGTGAGCAAGCAAAGGTTAGAACTAGAGAGTGAACTACATACTCGGAAAGCCTTCAAGTCATCGATGCTGAGGTCGTAACCGAAAAGGTGGAGGAGAGCATACTGAAGCATGCAGCCGTGTCCGTTGCTGAGGCGCAAAATAGTCAGTCATGGGCGCATTAGTGATGTGTAGATCAAGACAAAACTTACGAGAGGACGAAGCGGTCACGGTTCAACCAGTCGGGGTTCTTGGGGTTGAAGTTGAGGAACTTGTTGAACAGGACGTGGGCAACGGGGGCCATTCCCCTGTGACGACAATGTCAGTGTGTTGTTCTCATCGCTCAGTTCATCGAAGGGTGGTGAAACTCACATGGGAGCACCAGGGTGTCCCGAGTTGCTGTGAGCGGTCGCATCGGCCTGTTGACAGCTCGTTAGTCCTCATGTTGTTCCGGGGGTTCATAGTGAGAGCATTGAGAAGCTGGTAGGCTCAATGGAACACAGCAAATTCAAGTGCGACTGTTATGAGGCCAAGTAATAGAGTTCTCTTGAGAAGACTGTCCTCATCACATTGTTGCGCGTCTCGTGTCTCATCTCTCATAGTAAAATGGCGGGGCAGCCGTGGCGGGGTAAAAGCCAATTCAGCTGCGCAGAGCTCAAGAGAAACGACAACAAAGCAAAGTAAAGCAAAGCAAAGTAAAGGGAGGGAAGCTTACCGCAAGGACACGGATGGTGTTGATGGCCTTCTGATCAATCTCGCCGTAACCCATTTTGAATATGTATATGAGTATTTGGTTGTATGGAGGAGAAGAAAGGAAGAGGAAAGGAGGAAAAAAAGAAGAAGAAGGGGAGGGTGAGGTAGAATGACGGAAAGATAAACGGAGCCAGCACCTTGCCTTGCCTTGCCATCCATGCCTTATTAGTTACCTCACGTCTGACGTCTACCTACGATGCTCCCGTCTTCGCTCTACTAGCACCTACCTTACAGTACCTTTACAGTGGAGGGTGGAGGGGTCGTGTCATGCATTGTTGAGTGGTCTCCATTTTTCTCTGCCAGTCTTGAGAAAATTCGACCGGGCGATATCCCGCGAAGGTGTTGCGACATGATACGAAATTGAGGTATAGTACATAAGGTACCTAATTACTGATTGATGTCTCCTAGAATATACGATGCTACCGATCGCATTGAATATTAAAGTTCAAGGTATTCAGCTCTCACCGAGAAGAAATAGTGAGGCTGCCCGCTCATGGTGACTATACATAGTCACTCCCCCTCACTCCTCTCATGATGGATGTCTAATGCCCACCTCGGGCGGCCGAAGCTCTACCAAGACGTCAAAAGCTTCATTGTCTGCTACATAGCACCTTATGTACTGTACATTGTTGAATCAGCCTCCCCAAAACAGGTAAGCCGCCATCTTCACCTTGAGAATCATGACCCAAACTCAGATTCAAGCTCACCAAATACAGAGCGTCCGCTCCCTCCGCTCCCTCCGCCGTCGCCGCCGAAACGAGGTCAGTGTGGCCGGCGACACGCCGAGTGGAGTCCCCGGTGGGGGACAGTTTTGGGCTGCAGGGGACGATAAGCCAGTGACGCCAGGGCGCCTAGGGTGCTCAGGGTGCCCCTCCCCGCTGTAACTGCAGCCTGCGCCTCCCATCTGGTGAGAACTGTTGACACGGGCTGAGGCTTGTTGGCTTGATAATGAATACTAATGCAATTCAATTAGACTTAGTCACGGCTCTGGCTTGCCCAAAGCCCATTCATAAGCACCAGATCTACTACGTGCTACGGATAGACCCAATAATTAGATTGGCTCTCAGCAACTTCGTTGATCTTGGAGGTCCTCACTTGTGGACCCTACCTATTTCATCAGCATGAATCCCATGGCTTCCAATGGATGGATTGGATCTCCATAGTTAACAGCGGCACTTGGACTTTAAAAGTGGCCATTGGAACAGATTGGATCCTCGCTGCTGTGACGTCGATTTGGCCACTTCGTCATTGCCAGAAAGATTCTTTTGTTGGCATCTTCTTGGCCATGACATCAAATTTTCATGTCAGCCACAGTGAGGTGGTTGTAAGTAAGGTCAGGTCAGGTAAGGCAAGGTGATAAACACCAGATATTGGCGCCGCTGACTAGCCAAATGATTCCACGCCATATATTTCCCTCAATCCAAAACCGCAATAGCTCCCGCGTCTCGTCTTGAGTCTGAACAAATTAACCGGCCAGAACAGAAATAGGCAAAAAGTATCCAGACAGGCGGACAGTCTAGAAACTCGAGAGACTCAATTGAATTGGTACGCCTAAAAGACACCCCCACGAGGGGTTCTAGAGGGGCAACTCCGATCGCTCCCAGGTGTTGAGTCGTTTCGGATACCATGCCGTGCAAGTTACTTTAAGAGGTGCGCTTATTAATGAGAGGATCAAAAGTCACGATGTGCTTTAGCGCAAATGATTTGGTTAACCTTAGTGACATATCCGACTTTGTTTTGGGGGTAACCCTTTAAATGATGGGGAGCGATAGTCGGAGAGAAAACAACCAAGCTGTTCTCTCATCTTCCGAAAGGTGTGGTAGAGGTAGCACCCTTGAAACCAATGAGGAAAAGGATGAACTATGTTGATGTTTATCAATGATGCCGTAACTGCTGATGAATGATATGATGTTTCTATGTAAGAGCTCTAGGCCCCGAGTAAAACTCTCCGTAGGGGCCGGGCCACCATGACCAACTTTCTGTGATAGACAGAATGTGATATGATAATATTCACGAAATTGATTGCTAACACGACACTGCATTATCCAGTTCCGTACCCCGAAGAACTGCCATATCCATCCATCCTCGTCCCTCAAGGGAAGAAATGGAAATATACTCAAGGTAGTGCCTTATTATGTACTACTAGTAACCTTAGGGCAGCCATGATTCCAAAGTGGGGGTTTTCGACCTCATCGGTAAAATATGTCTGTTCTTTTTCTCCCAGTATCAATCAATCAATCCAACCACCAACCGACGGACGATATCTACGATATTGGTGTTACTCACCGAAATCAATACAGCCAATGAGCTAGTGCCAGGTGCAAGGGAAGAGAAATGGTCAAGAAAACGGGCCGCCCCTCCAAGAAGACTGCTCCTTCAAAGCAAAGTTCGAGTTCAAAGCAGAGCTCCAAGAAATCATCTGCCCCGCTAGAAACCTCTTCACCAGCTCTACAAAGCGAAGAGCAGCAGCAGCGTCTTCTCAATATCTTCTCGAGTGCTTTCAACAATGTTCTGACTTCAGCTGATTTCTCAAGGTTGCTTCAGGAGATAAAGCAAGCCTTGTTTAATCGAGAATTTGCTGCCGCTTTCGGGAGAGAAGACTACCTCGAAGCCTATGCGGCTCGATGGAGCCCCACACGGGCATTATGCTATGCTGCCGTGTTTCTCAGTATCAAGAAGCACCTTGACGGGATTCTGATTGCCAAGGAAGAGACGAAGGACGACACAAATATCACCAAGGAGCGCTCAGTATCACATAAAGAGATCACTGAGTCAACACAGGATGATGCAAATGACAAGCCTGAAGGGACTGAACTAGAAATCTTCCAGGATCTCAAACTTGACAGTACCTCTACTCGACGCAATGCCGCTCTTCGAATGTTGTCTGTAGGCGGCTGTGCAGCTGAGCACGTTGCCTTTGCCTCTTATCTCCAGACAACTGCTACAGATGGTCATCTAACTCTTCTCGATTCGGGCCCATGGACAACGGTCATTTCTCATCTCGAATCCAGCACCGTCAATCCTCTGCCTATTTCAAGATATGCATCCACAGCACGCCAGGCGGCCAATCACCCACTGCTGGAAAAGAATCAACTTTCACTGGACGTGGTCCAGCGAGATGTCCTGGATCTTGACATGGACTCTCTTTCAGCGCAATGTGCCAATGGCAGAGTACCCATCATCTTGACTCTTCTCTTCACACTCAATGAGCTGTATGCAACAGCAGGTATCGGCAAGACGACCAAGTTTCTCAAGAATCTTGGGCAGGTCCTGGCATCTGATAGCTTGGTCCTCGTAGTGGACAGCCCAGGAAGCTACTCCGAGGCAGCTTTGGGTAAAGAGAAGAAGAGATACCCTATGCAGTGGCTTCTCGACCACACCCTCATAGAAACCGAAACGCCTGGATACTCCTGGGAAAAGCTACAGTCGGACGACTCCATCTGGTTTCGTCTACCAGAAGGCTTGTCTTATCCAATCCCGCTGGAGAATATGCGCTACCAGATGCACTTGTACCGCTTACAAAAGCCATGATTGAGAAAAACACCAGCTGGGGAATTATCGTGATATCTATGGTTTGCATTATTTATAACGTATTATATGGGGATAGATCGTTCATGCTGTTTCTGTGATGGCGGGATCTATCAAGCCCACACCATCTTCTTGAGTGAGTGTCCTAGCTGTTCTAACAGTCCTGTGTTCTTCTTGGCCTCCTCTAGAGAGATGATGGGGCCGGTCTCGATAAGCTTCTTCCTCTCTTCGCCCGGATGCTCCGCCTGTCTCTCCAGCGCCAGTCGCTCAATGTCACCGCAAATGGTGGAAACCTGCTGAGTCTCTGTCTGCTTAGGACCATCATCGCCCACAATAGCGACAGAGGAATCCGCATTTGTCGCCTTGAAGACCAGACGGCGAATGCTCGGTGACGAAGAAGACGAGGATTTGCTGGTAAGCAAGTTGGCTAGGCTGGCGGGAATGCTGGCATCCTTTTGTTCGGTAGCATTCTCCTTACCTGTCATCTCGCCGTGACTTGAAAAGGTTCGCGTGTTGGTCCGGCGAATGTCACTCTTACCAGGGCTATATGTCACCACAAAGCCGGCATTCCCAATCTCGTCGATGTGAGAAAGGGAGATGGTGGATGTAATATAAGTGCCGTACTTGATGCCTGTGATGCTATCGAGCTCGACACGCTCAAAGGAGGATACCTTGTCAGACTTCCAGTCAAAACGGCATGAATAGAGAGCTGCATCTGTCAACAACAGAACAACCTCTTCGAGTGGCCAGGACTTGATAGCATCAGGTGTAGTAGGACTCAAGAGAACCCAGCCGCCGTGGAACTCTTCCTTCTCATCGGCTATAACTCGCTTCTGGCATAGTTCGACGGCCAGTTCTCTCATCTTGATGACGGATACCGCTGGATCCTTCGTCATCATGTCACTCTCAAACTCTTCGAAGATTTTGGCTGTTACGTTGCCGAGGAGGAAATCAATGGCTGCTTGGCTGAAGTAATCGTTGACCATGCTGACTTGGTTAGCAAGAGGTTGAGCCGTCAAGAAGGGGGAATTGGAATACATACCCACTATAGTATCTAGCAAGACCGAGACCCAAATCGTTCAGCGCACCACGATAATCTCTCTTCCGTGTTCTTGTGTAGTCGCCCTTCATTGCTGCTGTCGATGCGTACTGCTTTGACACAGCGTCGCCATTGTCCGCCCAGAGGGTGTTGAACCAAGCAGTCACTTGATCAGACTGCGCACTCATGTCAAAGCCTTCCTCCTTGAGTTGAACTTCCAGCATATGCTTTGCGAATGAGCTCTGGCAGACGTTGGTTCGGTCAAGGCAGTCCATACAGTTGGTTCGGAAAACACCCTGCTGTCGAGCCAATTGCTTTCCGTCCTCTTGAATAGTGCTTCCAAAGCTCTCGATCTTGTCCCTCAACTGATCTAACAGCATGCTGACATTCTCAAACTTCATGCCTCTACAAGCAGCATGGAAATCAAACCATTCGAAAGGTATCTTTTGATCTTCGCTGGCATTCTTGTTAATTTCTTCCACGGCTGTCTCATATGCAGAACCGATGATGGACTCGACCCCATGTTTTTCGACGAGATTGATTATCTGCAAGTGGCCATAATTCCTGGAAAGACTTTCGAAATGACTGCGGCACGCAGCTTGATTGGCCTCCTCAGAGTGTTGCCGAATAGGGGTAGGTTTGAAAGCATATGGCGACTGTGTGAAGAATAGGGGAATACTTCCCCTGACCTGCAGAAAGGAGTATATCTTTGAAGATGGGTCCCACGTTGGTGTGGAAAGAAGCTGTTCGGTTTCAACCATGTTCGCAACAAAACCATCCTGATCAATGCCACGACGCAGATACCGCAAGCCAGCTCGTTTTGTGGACCGGCGCGATATTACAGTGATTAGATACTTTCTCTCCGAAGAACGAAGGTCTATGGATGCCCTGGAACTCAGCATTTGTGGAGAGGCTGGCAACTCTTTCGAAGATGAAAGATTAGAGAGTTCGACGGAATCCTTGCCGGTATCATCGCTCTGGGGAGGCTGACTATCGACGATGAAGGTCCTCTGTCCAACAAATCCTTGAATCAACGGCAATGCCAGAGGATCTTGTCCGCTTGATAGGAAAGGTTTCAGGAGATTCCGGTTCCAAAAGAAGACCTCGTCTGCCTGGCTGTGGAGAGGGCGCTCGCTGTTCGGGGGTATCGATCCGTCACTGAGAGAGCGAGTGAGGTCGACGTCGTAAGAGAAGTAGAAACTCCGCGATGAACCAAAGAGAACATGGGCGGTTCGCAAAAGTTTCGGCAATAATTCGGGCTCCTTGGGCACGACCTTATCGAGCCCCTCTTGCGTATCCTCTGAGGATGACTCAGTCGCGGGAGCATTATTTTCAGGAACGCTGGATGAATTGCTCAAACCCATATTCCTCTTTTGATCTAGAGTCCAGCCACTTCGACTGAACCAACGTTGGGCAAACCGCCCGTAGCTGCCCCTCCTGCGAATGACATCTTCAGCGACGCGGCTTCTAGCCGACCCAGGTCTTGCATCTTCGTCCTCAACAACGGTGTCTTCTACTTCGTCTGACATTCTTAAGGGCATTTCAACATCTTCATCGCTGCTATCACTCTCGTTCCCTGAGTCTTGTGCTTGGCGTGATAGGTGGCCCGAGGTCCTCCTTATTGATTCTTCAGCACTGGCCTTAGATGTGCATGGTGTAAGGGCGACTTCGGTAACGACATAGATGGGGTGGCCACAGATTTGTGCGACTTGTTGGCGCCGTGTGATGGTAACAAGATAATTTAGCTTCGAGACTGCAATAATGCCTACAGTTGTCGCGTCCGTCAGTCTCGAGTCTTACATGTCATAAGCGCGGGGCCATCTAGTGTCATACCAATCACTCCAAAAGCTTCAAAAGAAGAATCTGGCTTAGAATCGTCAGGGACATGTTCACGCGGAACATGTGAGATTGAGGCGTCGCCATATTTGAGTCGAACTGGCTGAAAAGGTCGCTGGCCTTTGGATGAGAGTGGCTGTATTACAAGCCCATCTATCGCTGCGCAGATGAGGAGCTTGCGAGCAATGGATGGCATTGTGCGGGGGGCACGTAGTTCTTATCGACGGCACTTGGTAGGCATTCAAAGGTAAATACAGGGAAGCAAGATCAGAGATTGGCGACCTAGAAAGAATAGACAGAAACGAGACAGGTTACGAAGAAGCTGCAGGAGGAACTGGGGCAAGCTGCAGCTCACCCAAGAGACGGGAAGGATCGAATCGAGCGGCTATTACTACACTTAATATGACCGCATCAGTTCACTCATATTTTTTTTGGTGGTGGAGACGTCATAACCTGGCATTTCACTGCATCCGTTATAGCATAGCGCAGAATAGCCGCCGACATCGCATTCGCATTTCGAAATTGTTTCGATATATCCACTTTGGCTCGTTTTCGTATTGGGCTTCAGAGATGCTTTGAATATCTTTTGGTTTCGTTTCGCCAAGATAGACAGTTGATGATATTACTATTATACCCAGGAGGACTCAATGTCATACACCAATTATTGCACCAGAAAAGCCCAGAACATCAAAAATTCGGAAACCAATCTGAGTAGCAACAAACAGTCGTTCAAGGACTGCCTGTCCATAGACGAAAATGTTTTCCATTTTTTGCTTTCCTCCTCGTCGTGGGGGTATCTTAGATAGCGAGGCGCTCGACCTTGTCGCGCATGGCTCGGATCTGGCCGGCGAGCTCGCTGGCGTCGTTGCTGGTGATGCTGGCGGCGATGACCGCACGGCTGACACCACAGGCACGGCCGAGGTGCATCTTGCTGCTAACGTAAACATAGGGGACTATCAAGCACAAGTTAGCAATCAACCCAGACAGCATCAGAATTACCAATTGCGCTTACCGTTCTTGTCCTCGCAGAGAAGAGGAAGGTGGAGGAGAATGGCGAGGGGCTGAGTGTCAGCAGCGAGGATGACGAGCTCAGAGACACCACGGTTCAGGGTCTTGGTGGCTTCGTTAGCTCCCTTCTTCAGCTGGCGGGCATCTGTGAAGTGCGTTAGCGAATTGGCCTGGACTGGGCCTTGTTGAAGATGACTTACGCTGAGAAGATTGAACAAGATCGAGAAGCTCCTGCTCGAGCTTCTGATCGGCAAG
Organism: Fusarium secorum; assembly: GCA_013363185.1. Lineage (NCBI taxonomy): Eukaryota > Fungi > Ascomycota > Sordariomycetes > Hypocreales > Nectriaceae > Fusarium > Fusarium secorum. The sequence goes on from JABEEM010001159.1 coordinate 75,575, forward strand.
GGGCCAGGCTACCGGCATATCAGTGAATGGTCACAAAAGAGCTGGGAGGGGATTGGTCATACCAGCACTCTCAGACATTGTGAAAGATTAAACCGAGGTTTTTGAGGAAAGTTTCTAGTCGATGGCAGTCAGTCGCTGGTCCTTGTTGGAATTTGAGGATAGTCGAGTCGGGGCTGCGTACAGGATGGTATGAGTATCAGGGTTCCTTGCGTTGGCTCGCCCTGAGGACTGAAAGTGAGGTTGGCGGAGGAATGTGGTTGGTTATATATCAACAAAGTCAAGAAGGAAGAAGGAAAAAAAAGAGAAGCTGGATAATATGCGCCAAGCCGGCAGAAAAATTCACATGTGGCGCGCTGAGCCTTGTGTGGCTTGCTGCTGCGAGGCTTTCCTGGTCCCACTTCTCCTGTTTCGAGTCCACCAGTCAGAGGTCTGGCTGGCCCATCTTTTATCCGAAACACCAGCCGCCCCGTAGTGCATTATGTAATGCTCCCCGTGCCTCTCCCTCCCAATAGAGTACAGCAAAACCTTGCCGCCAACCAGACGCCAACCTGGAATGAGACCTTAACAAGCACACCTTCACCTCGACATCTTCGTCTCAAACCCCAAGCAAACGATTCGCGTTGTCCAACGACTTCATCTCCCGATAGCTTAGCTCGTCTTCCGATCACTCGATACACCTTCTGAAACGATATTGCCCATTGATATCTGCTTCATCCTCAGATAAACAATCGTCAAGATGGTTAGCGAACTTTGGTAAGTGCTTGCGCGCCTCCTTGCCCCCATCATCATCAAGCTCCTTATGCATCACCGGAAGCTTCAGGCATCGCCTGGAAACGCGAAAAGCCATCGGAATGGTCTCGCCTCACATCCTTCTTGATGATTGAAGCTAACATGCGCGTCTCTGCAGCCCCGTTTACTCGGTTAGTCCTCCACGTCATCCAGGCCGTCGACGTCACCTCGCGACGCCCAAACCTCCATCGTGAGGCGGTCGACGACATCGACTCCATATCGAATTTCACATCGCTAACGATCATTTAGCCCTTCTTTGGTGCTATGGGCTGCACCTGCGCCATTGTCTTCACCTGCCTTGGCGCCTCTTACGGTACCGCCAAGTCGGGTGTTGGTATCGCTGCCATGGGTGTCCTCCGCCCCGACTTGATCGTCAAGAGTACGCGGCCCTTGGGATTCAATCCTCACAAACTGTGCGATGCTAACTTATCCTAGACATTGTTCCCGTCATTATGGCCGGTATCATTGGTATCTATGGTCTCGTCGTTTCCGTCCTTATCTCCGATGGCTTGAAGCAGGACCTTCCTCTGTTCACTAGTTTCATTCAATTCGGTGCTGGTCTCTCCGTCGGACTTGCTGGTCTCGCTGCCGGTTTTGCCATTGGTATTGTTGGTGATGCTGGTGTTCGAGGAACTGCCCAGCAGCCCCGTCTCTTCGTCGGAATGATTCTTATTCTCATTTTCGCCGAAGTCTTGGGTACGTCTTGGTTGCTTAATCTGACATTTCCAATTAGCTAACGTTGAACAGGTCTCTACGGTCTCATCGTTGCCCTTCTCATGAACTCCAAGGCCAACGTCGACGCTGTATGCTAAATCAACAACGGAACAGGAGCCCTGCCTTGAATGACAGCCAGACAAGATCGAACTCAAATCATAAGAGCTGTTTAGGGTATGGTCGACTGAATGAACACTAATAGCGCTTGCAACTTTACTTGCTCCTTGTCCCGAACATGGACGGTGCAGTAAGGGTTGTGAACGCTGGCGTTGGGTTGGCACGGTTTCATACCTGCCCCTTTTTCGCGCAATCATGGAATAATGGACTTGAGCTACTGTTTTTGTTTTCTATTATGGGAGAAGAGGGGCTGGGACGAAATAGGAGGATGGTTTCTGTAAAATACTCTCAACATGCGTGTTATTCTCTGGGTGGCTTCTCATCATAGACGGTGAAGGGAACTCGAGTATTAGTGTATGCTATTGCCAATTGTTTTTATGTACCGGAACTTAACATATATGTCCCTTTCATACATCGCCAGGTCTACTGAAGCAGCCAGCTATCATCTAACAATCACATACTTCACCGATTATGGCGGGCATGGTACGTGTCCTGACACAACTGGTACACGCCAAGTCGTTGCAAGTCCTCACGACATCAGTGTTCCGAAGGCGTAATGCTCACTAAGAGCGTATTAACAGCAGTTTATTATAGTATCCTCGCTTCATAAAAAGTATGCAAATGCGAGCAAGTAAATGATTACATGGTCTAACCCC
>JABEEM010001161.1:0-24876 GCA_013363185.1 Fusarium secorum
AGACCATTCCGATCACTGGTTCGATATGTAGTGAGTCCACGACGGACAGCATCATCAATCAGCTTCTGGCAGAGTTCGTTTGCCCGTTCCTTCTCCTCAGGGGCATATACGACCAAAACGATTGGAATGATGTACCGAGAGTAAGCATGGAAATCGGCGAAGAAGTCTAGCTTTGCTGCAGAGACCATCTCCTTCGCTGCTAGGTACCACTCGAGCAATACCGGACCCGAGGTAGGGATGACTGGGGAGAAGTCTGTGTGTCCGCTTCCGGGCGCCAGACGATAGTCCATCAGGGACAGTGGATCCAGCGTCGGAACGCCACTATGGGGGATGCCTCCGGTTTCGACTTCGTCTGCTCGAAGGAACTTGCCTGGGATACCACCAAAGTGCTTTACTTCAAGCTGGGCTCCAGGAATCTTTGTGATGGCTCGACGGAGTGAACTCTCCAGGGCCGGCACCACATCCGTATCACCTTGAAGACCGAATTCGGCTTTCCAGAATCCCCAGCCATGACTAGACTTAAGCTCATCCAGAACGATTTCCGGAATGGCCTTTCCAGGACCAAAATGTGGAGCCAACTTTGCTTTAACAGCATCGTCCGGAGACAGGATAGCTTGGCGGAAAACATTAGAAATGGAGGGGTGATTGGTGACCACGCCCCGTCGTTGGAGATTCGCAAGGAGTTCTACGAGCTGGGGGAGATCTCTCTCGTTTGGCACGCTCAGCTCACAAGCGGTGTACGCCTCGGGTGCTGGGGTAATATGGATGCCCATTTTAGTCACCACGCCTGATGAGTGATTTAATATACTCGCACTGATGCCATACTGTAAATTTGGAACGGAAAAGGCTGACCTAAGTTTGATTGGTAGAAAAGACCATCTACGCTTGGTCCAAATCCACTAGAGAATGCTTAGCACATTGTATAGATCAGGTGACGCCAGCGCAGGACTAATAACTCACGCTTTGTACAGAGGGAACAGCCGACTATCAGTCATAGCACCCATTCCAGTACGCAACAACTCACCTGTAGGAAGGACGACCTCCATGCCGCACTGCGCCTCTGTGTGCACGCCGTCAGGAGTGTAACCGAAGCCGCGGTCGAGCGTGTTGCCCACAACAGATCCCCATCCGATGGCGGCACAAGATGGCCAGAGCGCGAGATCCCTCCGCTTAATCTCTTCATAGAGGTCAAAGAAGGAGACGCCCGGTTCCACAATGGCATACGCATCCGCCTCGCTGACCTCTACTATGCGGTTCATTCGATGCAAGTCAAGGACCACGCTCCCTGCCACAGCAGGTGCTGAGCCACCATAACCAAGGTTCCTACCCCGGGATACTGTCCAAAGAGGGATTGAGAATTGGTTTGCCAGTCGCAGAACCTGCTGTACCTCCTCTACAGACGCCGGTCGAACGGCACCACTAGGTAAGTGCTGATCTTGATGGACTATGGCGTATGGATCGCCGTAGCTTTGCTGCTGATGAGGACCAACTAACGCGCCTGTTGTTGCATCCCGTGAGATATTCTCATTGCCCACGACCTTGGAAAGTTCATCGAAGAATTGGCGATGCTCAGAAGGTCCAATGCCCTGGGGAAGGACTTGCGATGAGGACGACATTGCTTCGAGCTGGAGTAGGATGTGAGTATAGAGAAAAAGTATGAGTATTTCACCTTTAGCCAGAAAATGGAGGAAATGATGTTTGTACAACGGTCTTTTTTACAACGATAAGTGTCACTATATAGTAGTCAAGGTCTTGGCCCAGGGTGCTATGATTTACCGACGCAAGCTACCGGCAAACATCCTGTCCTGCGCATTATCGTCTGATGATTTTCTCCGAACTCAGTCTCCTCTGTGGGTGAGTTGTCCGGGCCGCGTCACTCCACGGTCTAGTCAGACCAAAATGGCGATAGTGCGGGGGAGAAGCCGAGGGCGTTAAGGATCGATGTCCAAGGTGCTAGGCATGCGCCGGGGTAACGCGCCGATGTCCAGCCGATAATGCCCCGACAGTTCGGGCAGACTGGGTGGAGCAGTACTCCGAGCCTGAACGAAGCCACTAATTATATAAGGCGTTGTGAGTTCGGCCACAAGGGGTGCGACCTGGTAAGTTTCTAGAACAGAATAAGGGCAGTGTAAACAGATAGCCATCTGGCAGCCACTATAGAAACAAACTTCCATATGTCTCATGGCCTATATTCGTGCTGGATATCCGATCGTATCCATTGACCTGAAAGTGACACACAACTTCAAACTTTGGCGCAGTACCGATCGATCATAGTGGGCGAGAACCTAGACCAATTCGAAGAATATCATGTAGAAAGACTATAACAACACAAGGCCAGCCTAAAGCCTAACCTTATATGCAGCAATAAGCTATCAGTAACCCAATGGCAAGCTGTTCTATGTACGATTTCTCAGAAGATCGAGAGAGTTCAAATCCTCGGAGTGATCCTTCGGTATGTAGCCTAGTTGAGAAGCTAGTAGTTGCATACATCGGAGTGATGATGTTGCGAAGCTTTGGCTTTTTGTCCTCCCAATAGTCATTCCAGGTGCCATATTTCTCCACCATCGTGCCGGCGTCCTCACGCTTTCCAGATCCTAGGGAGGTTCGCAATGCCAGAGAAGCCTCTTTAACAGCGCCAAGATGAGACAACAGACAAGACTTACCGCACGTCCAGTTCATCAATAAATCCCAGAAAGCATGATCTGGGATGCCACCGCGACAGATCGACTCCCTGTAGTAGTCTCCAAGCCCTTCCCAGGGTGCCATACAGGCTAAGTGAGGAGGCTGTTCAGCAGCGATGAACCCCTCGAGCATCGATGTTGACGACGGCGTAACCGCGGGCTACCCACTCAGCAGGGTCAGAAGCCTCCCACTTCTCCAGACCACTTGTCTCGGAGCGAGGCACACCGACTCTCCACGGGAACATCTCGAGCTGCTGAATGCCTGTTCCGGTCTTGCCATAGTGGCTCCAGGGCATGATAGCTGGGACAGGCTCACCGTCGGAAGTGAGTGGACGAAAAACGTCAGCTAAGAGCTCGACACCATCTCGGAGCGGGATCCGAATGTCTTTCTCCCACACTGTATTGACCGTGAATGCCTTCCAGCCTTCCTCGGCAGTCGGTACTCACAAGCACACTACCATCACGATCATGTTCTGCTCCTGCAGCGAGTTGCCCAGCATATGGTAAAGTCAGATGTAAGACATATCCTCGAGCCTATTTAATCATGCTGAGCTGATGCGATATGCAATACATTGTAGCTTCGAGAGCTGTCGAGCGTTAACGTCTTGATCTGTGTCCAATCCCACTTGTTATTCCAGCATAGCCTTTGGCTCTCGGGCGAGTGGAGGATGATGGTCGAGGCTCAGTTCTACCGGAACACCCTCGTCACCGTTTGTCGTCTATTGCTATCTCGAGAGAGTACCTTGATGCCAATGATTACGACTCGAATTTTGCCCCTATTTTCCTCGCCAGAAAGAAACTTTGATGTGGCCATAATGGATGCCGTAGTTGTCTAATCCAATAAGCGATAGATAAAAAATGTGGAATTGAAAATGATCTCTTCGAAATCTCGAGATTTATCTGACATATCACTTATACCTAAGTGTCACTCTCAGTCATGGTGTATTGCTGTGGCTGGACCAACGGCACAACACCACATCGGACTACCCCGCAGTGTGGAGGCGCCCGTATGTGGAATTCTGCTCGGAGTTGTGAACAAGTCCGTCTCACGGTGCGGAGTTGCGGAGGTCCCCGTGCTTGGTCCCTATAACCCGGCTACATCAAGGTACCTACTTACGGCGTAGATATTTCAAGATAAATCCAACTTGATATGAACTGAGCTCTCGCGCATCACAGCTCGCTCGCTCATCTCTTCCTTTGGCGGCACACATAAACTTCAGCATGGACGCAACAATTGAGTGGCTCGGTAAGCTCTCATGGCACTCTACTCTAAAGGACGTAAGCTTCAATAATCATCTAGGTCGGACCACGTTCCGCATCAAGGTCAATGGTCACGTCATCTTCTTAGACACATGGCTGGAGCGCCCAGATGGGATGCCCAAAGCTTTGGCTGTCGACGATGTGACTGAGGCGGATTATATCTTCATGTCCCACGTACATTTTGACGAGTGAGCATCATGTCCCCATCTACAATATCTCCTCGTACACAGAGGTGGCTAACCAGGTGTCTTCCATGCAGTCTCCCCGGAACCGACAGGATAGCAATCAAGACGGGGGTACACGTTATCGCGAACGGTGAAGCTATCAACGCCCTCCGGTCAGCTGGAGTCCCTGAGGACCAGTTGATACCAGTGGCTGGTGGCGAGCGCATCACTCTTTTCACTCTCGAGTGTCGTCAAGCAGCAACTCGTGGTGAAGTTGACGTCACTCCTGGGCCACCAGGAGCCCCTGCGCATCCAGATTCTAACTTGGCAGTGGCTTCCATCCATGTCTGGCCTTCACTACATTGCCTGTTGCCAGGTAGCTCCCCTGCTGATTTACCAGAAGTTATGGATACAGGAAAGGAGTATATCGGTGGAGCAAGCCAGTACGCTTGTACTCTTGATATCACATTCATGATGAGATATGGTCTCCTCAAGATCAGCGACCATATGCCTCGTGAAGCTATGGATGAGGGCATGCGCTCTTTTGTCGACTGGATCGATAGCCCGGAAAGCAAATGTTCGTCTCGATTTGACGAGGGGCAGCTAATGTTTAACTTTCTGTTTGGAGACGGTAAAACCGTGCTTTGGAATGGACATCTGGGTATGTATGATGGAATACTGAGGACAGTGCAGCCACAGCCAGACATACTAATCCAAGCTATCGCTGGGCGGGGGAACTTGAACGGGAGACCATTTGATAGATCCGCGGCGCAGTTTGTGGTGAGATTGTCGAAACTTCTGGGAGAGCCGAAGAAGGTGATCTGGTGTATGCACGATGATCAGCCGACCCCTCCACGGCGGCTGAACTTAGCACCCGCTACAGAAGCGATTGAGAAGAAGACTGGTTCTAGGATCACTACATTACAGCTAGGTACATCAGCAATGCTCTTCTAAAATAGCCTACAGCCTTGGTGGTTCTTATAGCATAGATGTGCACGCATACACACATTAGCAATTTAGATAAACTGATTACATGTACATTGCTATGCTTATGTCCTTGTCTCAGCGTCCATGACTGATATCATGATTTCCTGCTCGCTCGTCCGTTTCTGCTATCTCACTTGGGCACCAGACACAGATGCCAATGGACCATTACAAACTCCTCTACTTCTAAATCTGTCCAATGAGAAAGTCTGCGCCTGGGCCCGCCGCATCAGCACCGTATAGAAAATGAGCAGGAAGAATAAACAAAGACCCGTCACACACTAGATCAGTAGGCAGACAGAAGATCTTAGTTCTGTCCGTAGGATAGTTCGGAATACGGCCCCCGAGCTGCTCGTTCTTGGTATATCCAAACAAGGCTGCTCCAACAACTTGATTCTGGACTGCGCCTTCGAGTTCACTGAGTGCATATCCGACGACAACCGTGCCTTGACTGTTTAATGCACAGAATCAGCAAAGAAACAGTAAATTGATGAATAGGATTACCTACCTATAACCAGCCGTCACGACGGGCGTATCTGGGCACTTATCGTAGGCCATTTGGAAAAGCCTTTTAGCTTCATCAATGGAGGCATCAGTAGTTCCCTCAGGAAGGAAATTGGGTGCGAGATCAGCCGTATACGGCCCACCAACACCTTGTATCCAGATATCAGGGATAGCAAGCTGCATAGCCTCTACGAGGATCGGCCCAACAGTGATTCCCTAACTGGATTAGCTTTAACAATCTGGTGTATGGGGCTAATTCAACGGACAAGGTTGCCAGGTTCTGTACTACCACGCGCATAGATCAGAATTGCTGAGGGACAATTGGAGGAATCACCATTCTCAAGATCATTGCGGTTGAGAAGGTCTCGGGCTTCCAATAGGTTGGCATCTTGGGCGGCGACGGCTATATTTTCGTTTGACGTCGCTTTTGGCAAGGCCGTAGCGCCAGTCAGGAGGAAGGAAAGGATGAATGAAGCACGCATGGTGAAGAGCGAGCTTTGAAAACTGAGCACAGTATGGTATTCCTCAGAAGCAATCGCTTTGCCTAAAGAACAGGAAGATGGAGTGTGATTACACAGGCTTATGTCTAGATAGCTGTCTCCTTTATATAGACGATTGCTCTCCTTCAGTAATCTTTAAGAAGTTCATAGTACTGTCCAGTATATAATTCCCCTTCCCGTTCTTGTCTAGTTCACATAGCTTGGATTCCTACGCTTGATCGGCTATGCGGAATTCACATGGCTGCGTAGTCTCGCTTGTCAGAAGTGCACTATCGTATTGTTCTTTTCTTGCTATCACGTGTTAAGAGCCAGACTTTTGCTGGACGTAGTTGAGCTATGTAGCATTAAGCCCAACTCAATCAATTCACTTTTAAGCCAAGCGAGTTAAAGACTATATACTGTGATGATGATCAGGACGATCTTTGTTCTTCTCTTGAGGACCTTTCTCAGTATTTCTTCCAACGAGGCACAAAGTGAATACGTCCACATCTTTGCAGTCCAAAGTGTCATGTTCACAAGTCACACGACCCATTTTATGTACGTATCGGGCCTTCTCTGCGAATTGTACATCAGAGTCACTCGCATTGGTTGATGGTATTCAAACAGAGTTCAGTAAACCCCAGAAAGGATGCTTACCCCAGGTTTTAAGATATATCCCGCAAAGCATGGCCTACCAAGAAGTGGGGAAGCCGAGGATCAAGAACCGCATCTTGATGCTCAAATTCAGGATCAAAGTGTGGGGTATGCATGCGGCTTGTCAGCCAACCTCGGGTTCAGGGTCCTTTCGTGCTTGTGATAGGGAAGACGATTGACTTGTTGCGACTTTTGCATCTGAGGTCTTGAAGAATGGTGGCTGGATTAGTAAAAGGTGGGCTCGGCAAAAGGTTGAGTCTTAGACTGAGAAGCAGATATCCGACGGTGCTAAAGTCCTCAAAGCGGAGGGGGGGAAACGCGGGGTATAGCAGTGGCACCTTTATTGAGGATATGGCAAGTGATCTTTGATCAACATCTGTGTAAGGTTGAGCCGCTGCTAAAGAAAGAATGCAAACAATCATGATCCAATAGGATCGCAACGAGATATAAGAAATACGAGCTACACAATAGCAAATCTAGAATACGTCTAAACTATCCTATGGAGTAGCAAATTTGTTCTCAAAGCTACAACAACTTACGATTTAAACCAAAAGGCAGAAACGTAAATTATCTGCATTTTGAGAAAGGTTTTCTGACTCAGACAATTAGGGTCTGGCAAGCTATAGTTTAACTAGTGCTCTACGCATTCCTGGTGTGTCTCAACCACTAACTGGTAATTATGCCTCAAGTTCTGTATATAGTCTTCCTTATAAACAGTCTTCCTTATATTGCCCGGCTGCTACGAGTTCAGTTCACCTCCACAACTACTTCAAGATCTAATTTCTAGTTCCCTGCCTCTATATGTCTACACTAATATAATTTGTATTTTACTTACGTATTGCTGTCTTCAAAGAGTATTACAAATATGGGACTATAATAATAAATTAGTAGGTTATATATTATACCTAATTTCAGTTTTATATTCTGACATTTAATAATGCCAAATTGTATTATGATAATTGATACATAAGCCAGGTTATGCCATTAAGGCAGCAGAACGTCGCGACTTCAATCTACAGCCAACCTCCTGGGATTGCGGGTCTATCCACTATCCTCTAGCACATCGATCACGTACACGTGCACCACTGCAACTCGTGCCGAGACTCCGAAAATATGGCGTAACCTGAACCCGGATGCGGCACGAAATCAAAAATTACCTATCTGGGACAAACGGCGGTATATGACGGCCCGAGACTGGCACTCTCGTCTGTACATGCCACCACCAATCATTCCTGTGAGGCACAACCCTCATCTGGTAGGTGGAAAATCTCCAAGTGCCGTAGATTAAATACGGCGATGAATAAAAAAGTCTCGCAATCCATTCGATTTTGAGCATGTTCGGGGCTTGGTGAACCTTATACCCCTGCGTCATCCTGTTTCGTCACGGAGGCTTCATATCCGAAACACTGCAAAGGACAGCGGGACCAGACTATCACGTCACCTCAACGCACTCATATAAAAGACGCCTATAATTCGCCAAATATGATGTTCAGATCTTGTTTCAATACAGTGTCATTCGTTATTTACTGGACTTCATCATGAAGTTGCTCTCTCTTCTCGCTGCTTCGGCAAGCGTTGCGCAAGCTGCTCTGAAATGGCAGAATGTCCGTTTTGGCGGTGGAGGCGGCTTTGTTCCTGGCATTGAGTTCCATCCTACTGCCAAGGGCGTCGCATATGCGAGGACTGATATCGGTGGACTGTATCGCCTCAATGCGGATGATTCTTGGACGCCGCTGACTGATAGCACTGCTGTTGATGCCACATGGTATGTTGAAACGCGATAATTGGTAGAAATTACTGACAGCTTCGTAGGAGCCGTTGGGGTATTGACGCTCTGGCCCTTGATCCAAGCAACCCTAACAAGGTTCTCACTGCTGCTGGAATGTACACCAACTCATGGTAAGTCACCTTAAGCAAATTTCCCTATGAAGATCGGGAGTCTAATGCTGTCACAGGGATCCTAACAAGGGAGCTATTGGTATCAGCAACGACAAAGGCGCCACATGGTCCTTCACCGAACTCCCCTTCAAGGTAGGCGGTAACATGCCCGGCCGCGGCATGGGCGAGCGGCTCGCCGTTGACCCCAAGAACTCCAACATCATCTATTTTGGGGCACGAAGCGGCAATGGCCTCTGGAAGAGTACAGATGGTGGCAAGAGCTTCTCCAAAGTCACTTCTTTTACCAACGTCGTCACCTACGTTGCCGATCCCAGTGATAGCTCTGGATACAACAACGATATCCAGGGTTTATCCTTCGTCACATTTGACTCTACCTCATCTCTTCTCAATGGAGCTACGTCGCGCATCTTTGTCGGTGTTGCGGATACAAAGACTGCTTCTGTGTATGTTACTACTGATGCGGGTAAGACGTGGAAGCCCGTTGATGGTCAGCCTGTGAAGTACCTCCCCCACAAAGGCCAGTTCTCACCAAAGGAGAAGGCTCTGTACCTTTCGTACAGCAATGGTAGTGGACCTTATGATGGTACTGCCGGTGCTGTTTACCGCTACGATGTTGCCGCCAACACTTGGAAAGACATCACCCCACCTGGAGATATCTACTTTGGCTTCGGTGGTCTTGCACTCGACAGTCAGAAACCGGGCACTCTTGTCGTTGCCTCCCTCAACTCTTGGTACCCTGATGCTCAGTTCTTCCGATCAACTGATTCTGGCAAGACCTGGTCTACGCTCTGGAACTACAACGCCCAGGGCAACCTTGATCTTCACTACAGCATCTCTACACCAAAGGCTCCATGGATCTACAAGAACTTCATCTCAGTTGACACCAAGAAGCTGGGTTGGATGGTTGAAGCTCTGGCTATTGATCCCTTTGACAGCAACCACTGGCTGTACGGCACTGGTCTGACGGTCTACGGAGGCCATGACCTTACGAAATGGGATACTGTCCACAACATCACTATTGAGTCTCTTGCCGACGGTATCGAGGAGACCGCAGTTCTTGACGTCAAGTCCGCACCCGGAGGAAGTGAGCTTCTTGCCGCCGTTGGCGATGACAGCGGTTTCACCTTTGCCTCCAAGAGCGTTCTCGGCAAATCTCCACTCTCAGCCTGGGACAATCCAATGTTCACGTCATCTACTAGTGCTGACTATGCTGGCAAGAAGGTTGGTAATGTTGTCCGAGCTGGAAACATTGACACCAACCCTCAAGTCGCGCTATCATCCGACGGCGGTAAGTCGTGGAAGCTTCATGGCGCGGCTGAACAAGGCCCCAAGGGAGGTTCCATTTCATACTCTGCCAATGGAGATACGATTCTCTGGTCTCCCGAGAACAGAGGTGTCTTGCGATCTCAGAACGAAGGCAGCTTCGCTTCTGTTTCCAGTCTTCCGAACGGCGCTCTCGTTGCTAGTGATAAGCAAGATAACGACTACTTCTACGGTGCCTCAGGATCGAAGTTCTATGTCTCCAACAACACAGCGTCAAGCTTCTCCACCGGCGGATCTCTCGACGGAGCCAACTCTGTCAAGGACATTGCCGCTCATCCTACCAAGGCCGGCGAGGTCTGGGTCTCTACTGACGCTGGTATCTTCCGCAGCACAGACTACGGCAGCGCATTCTCGAAGATTGGCGGTCTTAGCAAGACTGAGCAGATTGCTCTCGGTAAGGGCTCTGGAAGCAACTGGAATGTGTATGCTTTCGGAACAGGCTCTGCGGGACGTAAGCTATATGGTAGTTCTGACCTTGGCAAGACTTGGACGGATCTTCAGGGTTCCATGGGCTTTGGTGCGGTGGATAGTGCTAAGCTTGCTGGAAGTGGAAACGAGGCAGGACTGGTCTATGTTGGAACCAACGGCCGCGGTGTCTTCTGGGGCCAGGGAACTATTTGAGTATATAGATCAAGTCTAGGTTCCCTTAGTCACGCTTCCGACTATGTTCACTATTTCCTATCACCAATCATATACCTCCTTTATAGACTTAGTAGATGTTCCTTCGTTGTGAAAGTATTACGATTGACGCCTGGTTCACTACCTAAACATGTTCAATCTCAGTTGCCTTCATCGTTCCCCGATCTCGCTCGTCCGAGGCCCGTGCAGCAATACCCTGGATATAGTTTTCTCTCGCATGGGGTGCGAGGATGGGCACGTCAGGTCCAAAGAGCAGATCCATATCCTCTAACTGCACGCCCTTTGTCTCAGTGATGATCAAACCATTGCAATTCACAATGTCTACAACCAGTTGAAGAAGGTCGAGAGCCCGGATCTTCTCCGGAAGGTCACTGCAACTGGTGAAGACTTTCTTGTCGGCGACTTCAACCTTCACCATCCGTCATGGGGTGGCAAAAACGTGAGCACGATCGAACCCCAGGCCATCCAGCTCGCCAATGGCATGAACCAAGCCGGTATAGACCTGTTGACCACCCGCGGCTTTCCCACCTACTCCCGAGGAAAATGCTTGGCTGGCGAGTACAGCAGTACCATTGACCTTACCTACGCCAGCTCGTCTCTTATCCCCTTTGTTCGCGAATGGCAGTCGCCAGACGTACCAGGCTTCGATTCCGATCACCGTGTCAATATGACAACATTGAACCTCGAGGTCAACCGAGTGCCCAGTACCTACTATATGTGGAAGCTCGCGAAACCGGACAAGTTTCGTGCGTCCGTTGGCGACTCACTGAAACCCATTAGGTTTCCGGCGCTTACAAGCCCCGCCATGATCGACAACTACGCCCGTAAGGTCGTTGAGGCATTCGGTCCAGCCATTGAGACGCTAGTACCTTTAGCCTCGCCGCCAGGGTCGAGGGGTCGCAAGTCCAGGCCAAGCCTTGTCACTCAGCGAGCCCACAATCTTGTGAGACTGGCGGAGGAGAGAAAACGCAACTCTGGCGTCACCACAGAGAGTCAGCAGCATTACAAGGTCAAACGCTATGCGCATAACGTCATTCGCAAAGAGCGCTCCGCCTCTTGCCATCGCATGCTCTCCCAAGACATCGCGAAACGCAGAAGACTCTACTTTTGGGCCAGAAGGGGCGCCAGCTGGAACAAGAAGGCACTCATGCCCATCCGGCAGCTCAAGGCCGATACGGTTACCCATCGTACACCTGATGGCATGGCTGGCTGCTTCAGACAGGCCATGTGGCCAGACGGGACCAGTGACCAACAGCAGGTCCCTCCCGACCGGCCACCCGACGACTCTGAGAGAGTTCCCTTCGTTGTTTCGCAGGACTTGGAAAAGTCCGAGGTCAAGAGTCTGATCGCTGGCGCACCTAGTGGTAAGGCAGCAGGGCCAGACCTGCTAGCCTATGAGGGCATGAAGATGGCCCAAGAGGTACTTTTGCCCTACCTCCACCACTTGTTTGCAGCCTGTCTCAAGCTCGGTCATCATCCCGCTGCCTTCAAGCAGGCTTGCACAGTCATGCTGCGAAAGGCGGGCAAGGATGACTACGAGCAGCCCAAGAGCTGGTGACCGGTCGCCTTGCTTCCTTGTTTGGGAAAGCTTCTCGAGAAGATCTTCACCCATCGGCTCAAGCACCTTGCTGTCGAGCACAACCTCCTCCCCGACGTACAGTTTGGCACTCCAGTATCTGCTCAACAACGTCTACTACGCCTGGACCGGCAAGATTCGGTGACTGGCTACTATCATGGGACTTGACATCACAGGCGCGTACGACAGAGTCGAGCGGGTCAAGCTCATGAAGATTCTTCAGGAGACTGGCCTACCGGAATGGATGCTCAGTTTCATTTGGTCGTTTCTTACCGATCGCAGCACCGACATGAAACTCCCGGGCTTCACCTCGTCAAGCTTCTGGGTCAACATGGGGATTCCTCAGGGCAGCCCCCTGTCTCCCATACTCTTCCTTTTCTTTTCGATACCCATTGTTGGTGCCGCCTCCGAGTACACCAACTCCAAGGTCAAGATCTATCCCTTCGCCTACGTTGACGATACCTACCTACTCGCCGTGTCCAACGATTACGGAGACAACTGCAAGGCGCTCAAGGAATGCCATGACAGGATCATGGAATGGGCCGACTCTGTCGGCGTTTCTTTCTCGCCTCACAAATACCACGTAATGCACTTTTCTCCGCCTCGCGGCCCGGCTGATCCTTCGAGGCTGATGCCGAAGATCCCAGGGCTCGAGAGCAAGGAGCCCGAGCTCTCGATGAGAATCCTGGGTGTTGAGGTCGACAATAAGCTCAATTGGCGAAAGCACGTTCTAGAGGTAAGGTCAACACATTGCAGGGTCTGTCTGTTACATACTAACTCGTCGTCAAAGCTGGGTGCAAAGGTCAACGCTAAGATGAACGACATCGCTCGAATCTGCAATACAACCGCAGGCCCCGACATGATAGCCTTGAGGCAGCTCTACATTACCACCGTTCGACCGATTATATCACACGGCTGCGGCGCTTGGTTCATATACGGGGATAAGGACAAGGTCAAGTATCAGCTACCGAACCCAGTCTTAGACTATCTGGTCCGCATTCAGAACCAGTGCCTGAGGATAGTCACTGGGGCACTCGCTCGTACTAAGGGGAGAGCAGTTAACAAGGAGGCATACGTTGAAGACATCCTCGTCTATCTGGACAGAGTCGCGACGGTGCAGAGGGCGCGCGCTCTAGACACTCCAGACCACGAAAGGCTTCGCAGAATCCGACGGCATGGCAAGACGCCAGCCGAGTTCGACCTTCATCCATACCACGCGCTGGACTACCCAGCCAGATCCCTTTCGGAGAGAGCTAACGAGTCATGTAGGGACAGGAAAGTTTGCAACATATCACCCAACAATGCGAGGAAGGCAATGGTAAAGATTGCCAAGCAGGACTCTTACGAGATGTCATGCAAGATGTGGAACCGGCACCTCGAAGAACGCGATGATCTGCATTCACGATTTCGCAGCGCAGCCGAGATGGACAAGGCTGGATGGGGACCTCGCAACCTCAAGCGCTACCGCGGCCTATCTCGAGCATAAAGCACCATGCTGATACAGTGCCGAACCGGTTATATCGCCTTGAATACTTTCTTGCACAGCATCAACGTAAGCCAGCCAACCCGACCACCCTCTGAGACCCCCAACGAATCAACACTTCTAACCATGGTTCAGGCCTCCGACACTCCGCTTTGTGATTGCGGAGCCGCCCCCGAGACCGTCTTTCACGCGTTCATCCAGTGCGAGATGCTAGCGACGGCCCGAATAGAGCTCTACACTGCACTCGGCCACAAAGACTTCTACAGGATGCTGTCCGAGAAGCCCGAGATCGCTGCTGACTGGGCGATAACGCATTTCGACATCCCCCAGTTCGAGTACGCCAAACTGGACTCCCGATTCAATTCGGTTGAGTCATCTACCTCTGCCTCCCAGCCACTCAACGTACTTGATGAACTCAAGGCCTGGCTTTACGGGAGAGCGACATGATTTACGTGACCCAAGTGTTTATTAGCTGTGTTTATCCTCAACTTGTGTTCTGTAAGTCATCTATCAACCATTACCTGTCCCTCTCTGTCGCACTCATGCTAACTGCCTCTACCTAGTCATACTGCTTTGTCTTGCGACCTGATCCAATCTATTACTAACCCGCCGAGCCAGCCTCGGTCCGCTAAGTGAGCCATTGATTCCTTTGGTATTTTGTGTACCAACTAACATTCCCCCGCCAGCATTTACAGTTTTTCCCCCAACGCCAAAAGTGAGTCACTCGTCATTAATCCATTCCCGTACCATCGCGCCTTGACTAACAAGTTCTACTCGCAGCCTTCATTTCCCAATTTGCCTTTTTCCTCCTCTTTTCCCCCTCACTTCCCCTCCTTCACGCCGCGATATCCCACGATTCCCAGGATACAAGTAGGTGTTTGCCTGTCCTCGTCGTCAATTCATTGCTGACCCGAGCACCCGCAGCATTCACACCACCGAATCGACCACTGCGACCGCGCATCTCAACTCCATGAACCACCGCCAGTATGGACCGTAAGTTTGTCAGAGTCGGAGACTAGCAAGCTCTTCCTAACGGCCATTCATAGGTTGCCGCCGCCCGATGTGATGCCGGTGATGAAGGCCTGCTGTTGCCTTCACAGGCGTCGACCCTGTTCTAAGCGATTCGCTACGTCTTCTAACGCCTCCATCTGATCTGCGATATAGTCGATGAGGACTGCGTTGTCGTCGATACCGAGCAGCTGTACTTGGCAGCCGAAGATTGCTAGATGTTTGTCTTATCTATATCTAGGCTACCTTGCTAATGCTGATGATGATCTCCAGTGATTTGCTGTATTGTTGATAGTTTGTCAACATGCGGCAGGTATTCTCTTGTGATTTTGTGACGCCTTAGGAAGGATTGGAGGATTGGGATGGTCTTGAACTGGAGGCTATGGATATCCGTTGGAGGCCCGGTAAGCAGCTATCACATGGACTCCTTCACACTTCTTGACCAGAAAGCTAATAAACATCACAGGTTATGTAGTCATTGACTGCGCTGGCCGGATGGTTGTGGCCGGGCTGGCCGTTGTTAATGTCGATTGCACAGCGGCGCATCTGTGGGTTCCCTTGCTATCTGAGTCATTGCCGCAAATAAACTGACTGAGGAGTCCTACAGTGTGATGGATTTTGGGGTTCTTGGCTTGTTTCGAATTGTGCTATTGGGGTTGGAGCCTTGGTGGTGATCGCCTCGACGGGTGACGAAGGAGAGGGCATTTGGCCTGCCAAGGCCGGGGGAAACAGTGAGTATCTAGTTCCTCTGTCTGTTCTGGAACGTCCCAGCTAACCATCATTGCAGTCTTTTTTATGCTCGTGGATTGAGGCCACTTGTTGAGTTGGATCATAAGGTTCAAGGCAGCAGCTATGTGACCTTTTGAGACTTTATATTAAGCTTACTGTGTTCTTTGGCGTAGTGTATGACGCCTTACATTGTGTTATGCTGAAAATAAGCATCTTATCGTGTTATCTTGTTATCTGAGACCCCAATTGGCTATATCTCGCGTATTGCTACAGGGACATTTTGTCTTTTCAATAAAACAGAATACACCAAACACTTTCGTCTTGCTCTTACTGTGACATGTTTGTTTACATGACTTCATTCATCCTGTCGTGTACCTTGACTCAGATTCCTCAGTGAGCATGCGGGCGGGGCTGCTGCCTAAGGTTCAGCCGCAAACTCAAATTTCCAGGCTTCGTGTCACTAAAGTCTCAGTGGCCAACTTGTGTGACATGGCCTGATTATAAAGCCCCGCGCCCATCCTCTTCACCCCGCCTGAACTTGCAGCTTATCTCTCTTGTCCGCCTTTAACAACAGCACCCCAACACACATTACTTTGCATCTCAGTATCGCGCAAGGGACATTCTTCAATGGTTTCTAGTACAGTTACTCCGTATCAAGCACAGTCTTCCAGTCTTCCAGTCTACCCTGTTGTCTTGTCTCAGCTAACACTGTTGCTCGGCCCATACTCCCCCTAAACCGATACCCCTCTTCGCTGGCTTGAATCGATCCGCCATGTCTTCATCCCCGTTCTTGAGTCTCCCCCCGGAGCTTCGTCAAATGATCTACAAATACTACTACACAACTGCCGATGGCTACTTCCTCCAGCCAATCTCCCGGAAGCTCGCCGCCGCCAATGGCAAACCAATTGACCTCGCCCTGATGTACACCTGCCGCCTCATAGCCTACGAGACCACAGACCTGCCTCTATCATACAATAATGTCACCGTCTCCACAGTCTATGATTCCGAATTCCGCCCTTGGGCTGGCCGCTTCGACTATCTTCTCTTCGCCCAGTTTCGGAAACAGGTAAGGCTTGTTCTCGTCTTGGGCGACTGGTTTCTCACTGAACAAGTGTGGGTTCGTATTGAGCAAACGTTTCCCTGGTTCGTGCCGCACCTCAGAGATGCCCTACGCCAACATCGACGCGGATTCCATCAAATCGACCTGAGAAATTTTGATTGTTGGACTTTCTCAAATTCCTTCAACTATTCAGCAGCGCCTTTTCGGCGGTGGTCCTATGGAATATCCGCGCTTTGTGATGCCCTCAAATTCACCCTACGTACCATTGCTCAGAGAGCAACGGGGGACTTTGATAGGATTGTCAACGAAGAACTTCCAGACTGGGAACATAGCGGTACCGACCGGCTTTTGAACTTCCTCGACCAGTGCTTTAAGCCTTGGGACGTACCGCACCTCGATGTCCTTGCAGAAATGGGGCGCAGGTTTAGAGATGATCGCCTCTGGCCTACTCTCGAGACCTGGGTGCCTAATGAACGCCAGACAAAAGAGTATCATGCGAAATTTCGCATCTCTGCAGCCTCTGCAACCATAGGCTGGCTCAACGAGCTTCCCGCCAACAAACGGATGTCCATTCGTGGTTTGGTGATCATTGAAGATTATCCAACTGTAGGTCGTCAAGAATGCCACGCTGCAGGCCTCGTCCCTTTCTGCAGAGAGAATCCACAATTGCGGATTAGTCACCAGGTCAGTATGCTAAATGTCATTTTCTCTGAGGCGCTGCTCTGCCGCGCTACCTCTTTTGAAAGTTTGCAAGCATATGCAATGCATGAAATTGGAGAAGAAGCCTTTGACCAGGCAAATAATGGATCATTTTCTGAGATAGTAAAATGGTTGACAGAGATCGTTTCTCTACCCAAGGCCGGAATGCCCCATGGTTCCTGCACGTTTATTCTAGATGGTGAACCTATCGCCCTCATCTGCTCCCGGATCTTCCAACAGATTATCCTTCGCAAGGAGGCCATGCGATTTACCATAGAGCGGTCGCTCCCATCATTAGATCCAGAAGACCGGGAGTATATGGGCCTCCATTTGCACCGAGGGCATGGCAACGCATTTGCCCAACTCATCGATAACAGCTCCTTCATCAAAGCCAACTTCGACCCTGGTCAGCTTTGGAACGCAGAGAAAATGCTGGCTGAGTTCCGACGGATTGGACCGTGGGAATTCTTTGGAAACTACAAAAGTCTTCGAATGATGTACGAGCTTCCCCGCCCACCATCCGTTCATATTGTACCAAAGCTGGGAGCACTGGTAATGGAGAATTACGAAAGCAGGCCTTGCTCTGGGCGTCAACCCGCTTAAAAATGCGCTCAGCGCCACCGTCGCGACAGTAGACGACTTTGACTCATATGTCACGGCTAGAGGAAGCGGGTGTATAGTCAAGCGTGTGGATCTGGGTCACTCACCGCTAATCATGGTGTGAAACATCGTATGTAAATGACTGTCGCATTTCTAATGCAGTCGGGGAAGGTAGGCTAGATGCGTCGAATGCCAGTTCGATGTACTCGACAACAACGTGGGCAATTTAGACAACACTGTGTACTTTAGGTCTTGGAATAGTTATTGCTAGTAATGTGTAATCCGATGCCTTTCATCCAGTCAAACCCAGTACCAGATATGAACTTTGACTTTGACATTAAACCTCAAGCAAGGATGTACATTGCAAACAGATTATGGAGATAAGTCAAACAGCTGAAGGTGTCACGAAATTCAAGAACTAAATGGATTTAGGATGTCCACTGAGGAAAAAGAACTTCCTGGATGGACCATGTGCGTGCCTGAATATCGCTTCCGTATGTTATTCAAAGTCCCAAACCGCCGACGGGCGACCTGCTGATGGACATCGTTTACAAGCTGGTAATAATGTTCACATCACCAAGTCACTAATATAGAAGCTTAAAAGATTCGATGGAAAATAAGCTTGGAATAACCAACCACGAGATAAGACATTATTGAGTTTAAGTAATATGCACTTCTAATGCCTAGTGCTGGCATCTTTCAAGTGCAGGGTAAGTGTTCTAATAAGTGCTCGGAAAAGCGCGCGCCCAGGGTCTTTGGAGCAGACACCTTGTGCCTGAGAGCTTAAATCAGCAGAGAGAACTTGGTTGGTTTTCCGACCGTAGAGCGTAAAAAGTTCGTTCGATGACAAATTATAAGTTTGCTGTAATGCAAGGACGATGATCGACCGGTGTTTATGGTTCCACCAATGAGATGCTCCGTAGACTCGAATGACCCTGTGTTAGAGGAATGGCTTTTCCGACTTGGCGATCAGGAACTTGCATATGATGGAAGGTTTGGGGGTTCAAAGATCGACATTGAATTCAGTGGAAACCTTAACAAGGTTAAGCTTATCGGTAAAGTTGCAATGATATCCCGAGGCATTGGGGTGAGGTAGCCAGGATGGTGTTGAGGGTATAAAAATAGGCAGAGCCATAATATGCGCAATTCGGGTCTGAGGTCCCTCAAATGCACGGTTTGGAAACCATCGAAACTCTCTCATCACTCAAGCATGTGGGGTTTGCAAACCATCTTCGTTCTTGGGGCACTGTTTCTCACTACTGTTAATGCTGTGTCTCTTCCAGCTGGAGTACCCCGCGATATCCTAGAGTTCAGAGACAAACATCCCTATGCTCCACCCAAGCATGAACACCGTAAAATCGTCCGGATTCGCGCGTCTAAGAATAACGCAGACGATGTGTCGGATGAGTTCAAGAGGGGCGTACGCAAAGCAAATGGCGGAGGTACTTTGCATCTAGCCAAAGGAAAGACATATGTCATTGGTAAGGCTCTAGACTTGACTGGCCTAGAGGATATCCACATTCACCTAGAGGGTGAGATTAGAGTAAGTTATTGTGATGTATTCCGAAGCTGCGTGCTTTTCTGACAGCTCTAGTTTACGGATGATGTTGAGTACTGGCAAAAGAATGCCTGGTATCATCCGTTTCAGAAATCGATCATGTTCTGGAAGTGGGGAGGAAAGGACATTAAAATCTACGGCAATGGTGTCATTGAAGGCCAAGGGTTGGTCAACCTCATCCTTATTTGTGATAAAAAGCTGACGCCATTAGACAACGGTGGTGGAATGAATTTGAATCTGGAACTGGCTCGTAAGTGCATCTCCATTATTGAACAAACTATTCAGACCAGCTCACAGATTTACAGCATTCTCAACCCCGACAACAAATATTACCGCCCAATTCTCTTCTACGCCGAGAACACGACCAATCTTGATGTCTCGGGTATACATCTCAAAGATTCGCCTTGCTGGAACAACTTCATCGTCAGCTCCAAGAACATCAAGTACGCGGACGTTGTAGCGACGGCCCTTTCAAATAACGGAAGTATCATCCCTAAGAACACCGATTTCATGAATACCATGAACACCTCAACTGTTCGGATAGAGAGGACCTGGGTGAACATCGATGACGACTGTTTCTCACCGAAGCCGAACAGCTCAGATCTTTATGTTAATACCATGTATTGCAACGGAACGCATGGACAGGTCAGTAGTGGACTGTCTTGAAAAGGGTATGCTGACCGAGATAGTCCATGGGCTCCCTGGGACAGTACAAGGGCGAGGTCTCTAATGTCTACGATGTGCACATTGAGAATGTTTGGATGATGAACGGAGATGTAAGTTCTAGATTCTTCTGTTGTGACTGTATCTAATCTTTGTAGTACTCGGCCGCTCGTATCAAAGTTTGGGCCGGTGAAGAAACTGGCACAGGATTCGTCAACAACGTAACCTTCAAGTAAGTCTCCCCAACAATGGCACGAACGACTTTCGCTCATCGGATATCAGAAACTTCTGGGTCGCGCGAATGGACTACGGCATCTTTCTGGACTCATGCTACTTCAACATCTCAGCCGAAGAGTGCAATGCTCACCCATCAGGCATGCAAATCACTAACATACACTTTGAGAACTTTACTGGTTACACGTCTGGTGTTTATGGCAACGCTGTCGCAAGGCTGTCTTGCTCAGCTGCTGAAGATGCCGTTTGTGCAAACATCACTGTCAAAGACTTCAATGTCCAGACGCCGTGCGGGGGAGAGCCTGTCATTATTTGTGATGGGATGCACGGTGATATCGGTGTCGATTGCGTGCCGTATGATAGTGATGAGGCCAAAACGGCGTTGGACGCAAAGTGTACTACCCCAATGGCGACTATTGACACGGATCCCTGGGGAAATGGACTCATTGAGAAAAAGAAGGGAGCCTTTCATCCGCAGTAGACGTTGCGATTTGGAACATCTCCAATGGGTTACGGTAGTGTGCAAAGACTAGACAGACGTCGATTGATGTAGACTACATACAATTTCCTACTCAGACCCCGTCAAATAGTAAATTCATGATACCCCGATCCAACAGTCTTCGTCTTCTGTGTACCCGGCAATGTAACCTTTGCCTTTGTGTTCGGTGGAACCCTGACCTTGAGATGAAACTTCCCATTCGACACTGTCCAATCCGTCGAGATGGTTCCATACTGACTAACATAAGTTGCACTTGCGTGAGAAAGATTGCCACCAGGAATAGGAGCAATAGAAACTGTCTTGTACCCAGGCTCCAAAGGTGCAATACCTCCAATGAACTGATGCATCCAATTGGCAACCGACCCGAAAGAGTAATGGTTGAAGCTGGTCATCTCGCCAGGGTTGATGGTGCCATTGGGCAGCATACTATCCCATCGCTCCCAAGTGGTTGTGCCACCCATGACAACTTGGTACAGCCAAGACGGAACCTTCTCCTGGAGGAGCATGCGGTAGAAGACGTCTGTCGAGTTGATGCCTGAGAGTGCAAAACCAAGTTGAGATGTTCCTGCAAAGCCTGTACCAACAAGGTAGTCGTTATTCTTGATGATGTCTCGCAGCGTGTCGGCGGCTGTCTTCTTCTGCTTGTCATCCTTTAGAAGGTCGAAAGCCAAAGACAAAGCGTACGCGGTCTGAGTTCGGTTGACTAACTTGCCCTCGGGGGCCCAGGCACTCTGGAACTGGCGCTTGAGATCAGAGTGTTGACCTTGGTACTTCTTGGCGAGCTTGGAGTTACCAAGGGCTTCAATGATCCGGGATAGAGTCTCAGTCATCTTGATCAAGTATGCATCTGAGACTAAGTGCTTGTCTGTCGTCGCAGCGCCAGGGTCGTCGGGAGGTGCGAGAGGGTCGAGCCAGTCACCAAACTGAAAGCTACTGCGGTTCCAAAGGCCAACATCGTTTCGGGAGATGCCAGTATCAATCCAGTTCTGGGCCTGAGGGAGATGCTCCTGAAGCAGTGCCTTGTCGCCGAAAGATTGATAGATGTGCCATGGGTTACCGACCACCACGTCTCCCCACACTGATGCCGGCTTGGGAGGTCTGTCCAGAAACCAAGGGATTGAGGGGACATACATTGGCGGGACCATCTGGTTCTGGGACATTTCGGACCAGATATCCTTGTGCCAGCCCTTCCAGAAGGCTGATGTGTCGTAGAGGTAGTTCGATGTAGGGCAGAAAGCGTGTGCATCACCAGTCCAGCCAAGACGCTCATCTCGCTGAGGGCAATCGGTTGGAATGCTTAGGAAGTTACCCTTCATGGACCAACGGACATTGGAGTGGAACTTATTGAGGAGAGGGTTAGAGCAGTTGAAGTAACCAGTTTCTTCCAGATCTGTATGAACAACAATAGCCCTGACGCTTTTCTCATCCAAGGGTGTTCCTTCAGGCCAGCCATAAAGCTCAGCGTAGCGAAAGCCGTGGAACGTGAACTTGGGCTCCCACTCGATAGGTCCCTTACCACTGAGTGTAAGGTAGTCCTCAGCCTTGGCTAGTCGGAGCGGTCGAAGAGCCAACTCGCCATCCTCCAGAACCTCGGCGTGTCGCAGTCGAATCGTCGTGTTCTTGGGACCATCAACGTTCAGTCGCAGCCAACCAACGAGGTTCTGTCCAAAGTCGACGAGCTGTTTGCCAGAGGCGGATTTGAAGAAGCGCTGTGGCTTCACCTCTTCAACGCGTCGGACAGGCGGTTGCTCGGCAGGAACAAGCTCGCCATCTGGAGAGGGCAGAAGACGAGTGTCGCTCCAAGAAGAACCCTTGAACTCAGGCTTGGACCATCCCTCGATATCGGCTTCAAAAGTTGCATTGTATTTATCTCCATCGTAGATCTCACCGGCCGTAACAGGGCCAAAGCTTGACTTCCAAGTGGTGTCAGTGACGATCTTGACTGTCTTTCCGCTCTTGGATTTCACATGAAGCTGCGCCAGTAGACCAGTAGAGTTGCCGTAAATGTTTCGTTGACCGCCTGCAAATCCCAGTCGTCCAGCGTACCAGCCTTCGCCGACAAGAGCGCCTATCGCGTTAGAGCCTGGTGTGAGGAGCTTGGTCACATCGTAAGTGTCGTAGACATGACGATGGTGGAAGGACTGCCAGCCCGGGGCCAAGACACTGTCGCCGACGCGCTTCCCATTGATCTCCGCTTCGTAAATGCCGAGAGCCGTGATGTAAAGCCTAGCCGAGGCAATATCATCAGGAAGCTTGAACTCCTTGCGGAAGTAGACAGGCCGTTTGGGCGCGGTGACATTGACCTTGATCGTCGAAGTGATGGGCTTCACGTTCTCCCAGCTCTTCTTGAAGAGACCTGTCTCGACAGAGACCCAATCAGACCAGGGCGTCGAAGGCTGTTTTGAACGGCCGTGAGCACGGACCCTAACGGAGACAGGTTGGGCTTCTTCGAGTGGAGTATCGGGCCAGGGCTGGTAAAGAGAGTCGGAGGATTTGGAGGAGAAGGATTTGGGTTTGCCGTTGACGCTGCGAGTGACTTGGATGTCGTAAGAACTCTGTTCCCAGTCACGAGCATCACCGTCGAATCTCCATGAGATTCTCGGTGCTGTCTCTGCGATGCCCAGGGGTGAGCTATAATGCTCAAAAGAGACCCGTGAGATTGACAGAGCCATCTTTGCTGACTTTGCTTGGCGATGAGGCCAACGTTAACGTCGCTTGGTCCCCATTTTATAAGCCTATAAGAATATACACTAATCCTTTTCGATGGCAAACATTTCGGACCTTCACGACTACCGAGGTCTATTGATCTTCACTGGAAAGACCGTCCTCAGCATTCTCGCTGATTGATACCCCGAGATTTCTCGATCATGATTACCGAATGTTACATTGCGGGGAAGAATGAAATGAACTGGCTGGGGTAAAACGCGGGGAAATGTAGATGGACATCTCATTACAGGTCATGGTTTGTCATCGCTGTAACATAACCCGTCGATCTGGAAACATACGCCGTCATCGGCACGCGATTGCTGTCGCAGCAATGTACCCCGAACGATGTGTTCCCTCTGATGTGATTCTTGTGATGATGTCTCACCATATATAAGAGACGAGTCTAGTATTCATTCGCGTCAGATATTCTGACCTTGAAGTCAATTTGCCTGTTTGTTATGTTATGATATATATCATTGAGTGACGGTGGATGGTTATGCTTGCAGGTCTTTTCCACATTGGGACTAACACGCCGTAGCTTGCATAGACTTTTGTTTTATCCTCGGACTTTCCGGAGTACACCATCGGAAAACCCGGGCTTTCTTTGTGTCCCATTAACATCTCCACATAGATCACCAAACACAAGCTGTTTGTGCTCAGAGTTTAGAAACGCCCTGAGATATTTAGTTGCCTGAGGATAAAATATTGTAAGGAGGCCGATATAAAGTTAAGATACATAATAAGCTCCTCGAAATTTCTGCAAAGGATATTCGGCGTCACAACCACACCAAAGATTGCCACACCTTACAGCCACCAAAGTATGTCCTTATCTTATCGAGAACTAAAATACAAATATTTCCCAATGTTAAAAACCCACAGAATATTACAAAATGCTTTCTTCTACCCAAGAAACGCCATAGCCATTAAAGCAAGATCGTCAGCCTAGAGTAACGAGGATGCACAAACAAAAATAAATAAAAGATGTCTTCCTGTCCTCTCACCGTCCATAGTGTTGTTCTTTATCTTGCCCATATGAAAGCAAGTCTAACAGAGTACTGACGATGTGAAGATCATGTTCCCAGAAAGCCCTAATAAGACTTGGGCAGAGGTACACAATCCTATGATGTCTTCCACAGATGCCTTTTCCGGCAGTCCACTATTCCAGTCTGCTCCTCATACGTAGTCAGCTTGCATAGACACAGCTCAAATCTGAACCTCATCTCTTCCAACATCGGGTTGTTTCGATTCACCGTCAGCTCGCCCTTATCATTCTTCAAGAATGCAAGGTAGTCCATTGGGAAAAGCAAGTAGCCAGTAACAACCTCTGTTCCCTTCGCTCTGAGGTCCTGAATAGATAACTCTGCTGCACATTGCCATTTCTTGGTTCTGTTCGGGAGACACTGGTGTAGTGTGTCTCTGTGACTGAACATGCAGCCATAGTTGACTTAGTGCCAGTCAAGCTTCGAAATCGATC